>PVIW01001967.1:169595-250043 GCA_004026585.1 Noctilio leporinus | reverse complement strand
GGTGACTTAAGACCACAGAAAGTTACTGTCTCATATTTCTGGAAAACTTGAAGTCTAAAAGCCACACTCCCTCTGAAACCTGCATGATGTCTCTTCTCGCCTCCTCCTGGCTTCCATGGAGGGCCGGCCGTCCTTGGCCTTCCTTGGCCTGCAGCTGCTGCATAACTCATCCCTGCCTTCGTCATCAGTTGGCCTTCCCCATGTGTGTGTCAGTTGTCACATGGCCATCTTCTTATAAGGACACCAGTCACATTGGAGTAGGAGCAGATTCTGTTCCTCACCTTAAGTGATTATGTCTGTTGCAATCCTATTTCCAAATAAGGTCACTTCCTGAGACACTGGTGGTTAGGATTTTTTTTTGGGGGAAAGGGCCATAATTTAACTTATAACGCTCCTCATAATTTCCTTTCCTACTCTGTGTTTCTCCAAAGTATGTAGCACTATTTAACCGATCATGTATTTTACATTTTTATTATTTATTTTCTGTCTTTCCAACCAAAATGCAGGCATCATGAAGGTAGGATTTGGGTTTATTATGTTCACTGCTATGGACAGCAGTCCCTGACACCATAGTAGAAACTCACTGAGTACTTTTTGAAAGAATGATTATCTGTGTTCAATTATTGCACTGAGCAGACCTTACAGCATGATAGGGACAGAAAAATTAAATAAAGAAAATAACTACCTTTAAACAAAATCCTAGGAAATGGCTAGGTGCTTATAATTATGGCATTTTATTTCAAAGAAAAGCAGAGCTAGAGGGCTGACCAGTAGGAGGATTACATTGTACATTGCCATTGAGAGTTTTATGGGTAGTGAGGTCTCTCTGGCCTCCTTGTCACTTCTTGTAACTTGTAGATAACTTCACAAGTAAGGTGGGGCACAGGGCTCTCACTTTGCCTAAGCATTTAATGTGTGCCAGGAGCTGGAACTGTGCTTGGTACTACTACTATTTCTTAATAATTAAAAAAACTTTTTTGAAGATTTTTTTTTTTTGTTTATTATTTTTAGAGAGATGCAGAGAGGGAGAGAGACATCAATGTATGGTTGCCTTTCACCTGCCTCCAGCCACAGAGCTGGCTGGAGACCCAGCCTGTAACCTGGCCATGTGCCCTGGCTGTGAATTGAATCAGTGATCCCCAGGTTCTCGGGCTGGTGCCTTATCCACTGTGCCACCAGCCAGGGCTTATTATTATTTTTAAATTTATCTTCTTGATAGATATACTCCTCTGATGTCATCATGCTCTTTTGTCAGATGTGGGAAGTATATAAGATACAGAGATAGTAAATACATTACTAAAGTTTAAAACTCAGGCCAGTTGGACCAAAAACCCACGTTCCTTCCATTGTCAGATTCCCCCAGAGTCTTCTGGATACCAGGGTTTCAAAGAAAAGGCAAGTAAAGTGACCTACAAATACTGCTTATACAGATGATTTGGCACAGACCACTTCAAAACCAGACTTGTGGGTCAGCCTCATCATTTTGCAAAATAGGAACTTCTAGTGCCAGGACAGATTAGCTCCTAAGGTTGGTCAGATAATGTGGGCAGAATAGTCCTAGAGCAGCAATGAGGAAGTGGAGCATCGAGGTACCGTTCTGCCCCTTCCTATATGTGGTCTTGTGTGAGTCACTTAAGCCACCCTTGAACTACAGTCCCTGATGAAGAGTAATGATAACACCTATAGAAATCATATGTGTACCTTTGTTCTGTCCTTTCAACAATACCAGTGCAGTCAGCTAACTCAGTATTCATGGTGAATGTGCCTAATGAAGTTGTACCTAGAAGCTATTCAGATCACTGCTGAAATCATCTCAATTTCTTGTTTTCGGTATAGGTATCCCAAACTACCTGACTGCCTTGACCTTCCATAAAAGCCTTGTGCATCCTGCCACGAAGCACTGAACAGGTAACAGCCATCGGAGAGGTAGTATCGACTTAATTTTAAAATTTAAATAGAATTTGATAAAATTGATCTACTACAGGCATCCTTATAATAGTACATATAAAATAGAACTTATAAAATTGTAAAATGTCAGGGCTCAATTCCCTTTGAGAATTTACCCTCTCTTGACTTCTACTTGTAGCTGCCATTTAAAAATTGGGGTATAAATATTATGTCAGCTAAATAAAGGAGCAATGACTTCATTTTTTAAAGAGAGCATTATCTATTTTTTTTTTTTTCTGTGAAATGTAGCTTAACTGTTATCTGATTGGCATACCATTATATTATTCTTACCCCACCAGGCAGTTACACATGCTTAATAATTTTCACGTTAAAGAGTAAGGTTAAGCAGTTACACAGCCAGATTTGTTATGCTGTTCATGGCTTTGAGATTTATTGTGGAATTCAAGTAAAATTAGTAGCATCAAGAGAATGCTTCTGATATGAAACATATCTCTAAAAATGTCATGGGACTGTTATTGGTCAGAGTTAAGTCCTAGTCGCATATGTTAGGACCAATGAAAAATAAATATTGTAAAAAGTTTTGAAGGGAGGGAAAAATAATCACTTATCTGTCTTTGTATGTCTTTGGATAGTTTCACTGGCTTTTGTGAGTATGCGTTAAAAAAAAAATAGCAAGAAAGGAGGATAAATGAGCTAATGTGGTAAAATTTCCCTAACATATTATCAGTGGACAGTGTTCCTTTAATCCCCCTAGAACTCATGTTTATATATATATATATATATATATATATATATATATATATATATATTTCTCTTTTTCTAAATTGTTGACAAACAATTTAACACATTTAATAAATACCATTATTGAAAGCTCCATGTGCCAGAATACAAAGATATTACGCATATCCACTTTGCTGTTTGCAGTGAAGACCCTGTTTCCAGTTTCCACCTTACATTGTCTGCCTACTGACTGTTGACTCTGCCTTCCTTTCGGTCCCCTTCCATAGTCACTTGAAATCCAAGGGTTAGGCAGGATCGCTCCGAAAATTTGTAAGACTGTGAGACATTGCTGCATCTTCTCGATTAGAAGTACTCACCAAATGCAGATGTGGGAGGAGGCAGCCGTCTTCACTTTTTAACGTGCTCAATTTCTCTCTGGTGAATCACCTGCTTGATTGGAGAGTTTATTTGAAAAACAGAGAAGATTTAGGGTCAGTGAGTGAGGTGAAGTGGAGCACTGATCTTATATGCCTCTTTACTTATGAATCCTTTGCATGGAATGATTTGATCCTTGTGTTATTGTTCTAGTTAGTGATTTTAAGTAATGAATCAAGGCATTCTTTTTTTTTTATAAAGGAAAGCTATCAATATAAAAATATATATCTGAAAGAGGGACAGTTTAATATAAATAATTAATGGTAAGAGGAATTATAGACTATAACTTATAGTGCTAGTATCCTCACTTAATCCTTCTTGCTTGGAAAGACTTTCCTTTTTATTTCTATAGTAAATGGCATCTGCTTCTTAATTTCACATACACTCTTTGCTGTTTATCCTCTTTTAGATGACTGACTTGGATTTCTACTCTTTGATATGTGCTCAGCTAACTCACTTAATCTCTCTGAAGTGTGGTCTTGTCCTGCATAACATGAGGCTAATTATAGGAGCTATCTCCTAGAATGGTTATGAAAGATTAAATGACAATTTATGTAAAATGAATAGTGAAGTGCCTGGCATATAAAACCCCTAAGGAAATGGTAGTCACAGGAATATTATTAGAAGAAAATGTGCACTTACCAACTCTGTGTTGGTATTTAAGAATATTATTTTTAATATTCTACTTTTCTTAGGATATTACCTATTGCAGTTTTCAATTAGGCAGGGCATAGAGCTAGCTGAGAGCAAAGAAATATATAAGGTAAAATAAATAACATGACAAAGTTCCACACAGGTAATCTTTGGTAGCCATGATCCTGTACAAGCTTCATTTCTTTGAGATGAAATGCTGCCAGGCCAGGAACAAGATCTAATTGCTATTTTATCATTTAACTTTATGCTGCACTTAAATTCCATGTCTTTTCATATGTTTGGAGAGATGATCAAGAAAGCTCTGAGTCTGACTTGAATTTTTACTTAAAACAAAAATCAAATGTCACTAGATAGTCATGAGTAGAGGTAAAGTCTTTTGTGTAGAGGGACTAGAAGATGCAAAGCAATGTTTTCTAAATGGTTTTACTTGTTTTCACTTCTAGTTTGGCTCTTATGAGCCTGATATTCTCACAGGTGGCAACTGTAAAATATGTGTAATTGGATTCTCTGAAGGAGAGGAAAAAGAGAATGGGACCAAAATATTTCAAGAAATAATGGCTAAAAGTTTTCAAACTCAGTGAAGTACATAAATTTATAGATCTAGAAACGCCACTAACCCAAGCGGTATGCACTTGAATAAAACCATGCCTAAGCTCATCTTATTCGAACTTGTGGACAGAAATAATAGAGAGGAAACCTTGACAGTAGCCATCGAAAAATGGCACGTTACTTTTCAGGGAACAACACTTTAAATGCACACTAATTTCCAATCAGAAGCTACAGAGGCCAGAAAAGTAAAGAAATTTTTAAAGTGCAGAAGAAATAACCTGTTAAAAACCCAGCAATCTATGTATAATGAAAATATCCTTTGGGGATAACGGCAAATTGAAGACATTTTCAGATACAACTAAATGCTAAAGGAAATCAGTCAGGTTAGAGTGAGATAAAGTGGAAGTTTAAATCTTCAAGAAGAAGTGAAGACTGTCAGAGGTGGTTAATATAAAAGTACGTTTTTTATCTTAGCATCTTTAAAGTACATAGAACCTATTTTTAAAATCTTCATCCAAAGATATGTTTGTTGATTTTAGAAGGAGAGGAAAGGAGAAAGAGCAAGAGAGAGAAACATTGATGTGAGAGAGAAACATCCATCAGTTGCCTCCTATACGCACCCTAACTGGGAATCAAACCCATGATCTAGGTATGTGCCCTGACCAGGAGGAATAGAACCCACAACTTTTTGGTGATGGAATAATGCTCCAACCAACTTAATTGGCCAGAGCCATAGAACCTTTTAATTAAAAAAAAATTGTAACACTGCTTTGTGGTATTTATGATGTACTGTGTATAGATGCAACAATACATTGGAGATTTCTAGCATGAAAAATGATAAATAGACTCACACACTTGCAAGGTTTACACAGTCTAAATAGACTGTGAAAGGTCAAGGATGTATATTTTATTTCCTAGAACAGCCACTAAAAGTACAATAGATAGAATATTAAATTTTTTTAAAATCCAAAAAGAATGCAGGAAAAAAGGCATAGACAACAAGAAACAGAGGAGGCAAACAAGGAATAAATAATAAAATTATGGTCCTCTATGCAACCATATCAGTAATTATATTAAATGTTAATGGACTATGTACTTTAATTAATATGCAGAATTTAACAGAATTGATTAAAAAGAACAACAATTATATTCTGTTAAGAGACAACCTTTGTATAGAAAGATGAAGGTAAGTTTAAATTAAATTGATTGAAAAGATAGAGCATGGAAGCTGCATAAGAAGTCTAGAGTGGCTATATTAATTATCAAACAAATTAAACTTTAAGACAAAAAATATTACCAAAGACAAAGAAGAGCATTTTATAATAGTAAAAGGGCCATCCATTAAGATGACATGAGAATTATAAATGATTGTGTGTATCTGGTAAAATTCCAAATAAGATCACTTTAAGTATTTTGATGTTGAGAATTTTTTAAAGACTAACTCAACTGTGAGTCAAGAGACATTACTTTAAGCTAACAATCATATAATAAAATCAACAACTATTTAATAAAATGTGTGGAATCGAAGTTCAACACATGTGACAAAAGGATGGTTGGAAAGCCTAGATATCTATATGCCTAACTGCTATAAGCACGCCGTTACACATTGTTGTGCGATGCATCTTTCCTTTAGTTAATGCATTTATATGTTTGAACATCTCCTATAATCCAGGATCAAGCTAGGCACTCTCATAGTTTAACTCCTCAAATAGAGTTGATATTTAATGCATGTACCAGAACAGCTATTCAGTCCATTCTGTTTAGTTCCTTCACCAAACTAGTTGTTAAATAACTTGAATATCATCCCTGCTTATATACAATAGTTATACTAGTTTCATTTGTCACTGAAAAAATCAGACCCAGAGAGGTTCAGCATGTTGCCCAATGTCATATAAGAGGTGGATGGCAGAGTCAGCCTTCAAATTCAAGTTTGCAAAGCTTCCCCCACTGCACTACACCATGCCTTCTGAGAAAACATCACTGACCATTGTTATTAATATATATTAATGTATGCACTGGGTGCTGTATCATATGGATTATGAACATGAAAACTTAATACATGTGTATTCTTGGTAGACTTCTGTATTTCTAGTAGATGTGTTTACAGTAAGAATTTATAGAGATTGCTGACAATTTCCAGATTACCATGTGCCCTATGGCATAAAAGAAGAACAGCAAGTGTGGACCTTGGTTTAGCCTGGAGCAGGATTTTACATTAGTACATGGGGTTCAGAGAGAAAAGAGATTTCTAAGTGATGTTTAAGAGTTACGTATTTGAGTTTTACTACTTCTGATTGCTAGAATTACATTTGTATCTTAAGGGGTCAGTATTTCAGACTTTTCAAGTGCTACTGAATGCTTTTACAGATATTCTCTCTGAATCTTCCCAATATTAAGAAATTGATATTACCCCTATTTTTGAAATAAGGACAATGCAGATTTCATAACTTCACCTCTTAAATAGAAGGCTAATATGTTTGCTGTCTTTGTGACATAGGACCAAAACAATAAGGTATGTCCTCACTGTATTTGCTTGTGAGAATCTTTATGCAATTTCCATAACATATGTGAGGCTCCCTAGTGTAGAATCAAGTGACGTGGATTTTGGCTGTTGCTCCCTTCCTAGCCAGCTAAGAAATCTCTACTTCATTTCTGGTGGTGTATAGCCAATTTAAAATAAGATTAATAAAATATATGTAGAAAATTCAGAAACAAATCCCCTTACCACAGCTGCTAATACAGGAGATTTTTGGTCAAAAATATTTCATATGATCTCTAAGGTTCCTTCCTGTTTTATAAAAATAGGGTGATAACATTTACCTTTCAGAATCTTGGTAGGCTTAAATGCAACCACATTGATGCATAAATGTTAGAGTATTGTTTTCCTTCTTATATAACTCTAAGGTTATGGTAGCAATCTCAGGAAAGTCAGATTAACTTTGTTAAAACTCCATACCCTGACCATCTGTGGGTCAACTGATTTAAGTACCTGTGTTGTCAGCAACTGTGAGAGCCTTTTACAGTCTTCTCCATGCAAGTAGATGTTATCGTCTGCATTTTATAAATTAGGAAACTCAACTCCAGAAAAGTGATGTCACTTGACCAAGGCCATATAATGGTTTTAATCAGAATTTGAACCCCTGTCTGTCACCAAAGCTCGTGTTTTTTTCTAGTATGCTATGCTGCTTCTAAAATGTTGAATAACTTAATAATTTAGGCATTCTTTCCAAGAATCATTCCTGGTAATAAAGTGGCGATTGAGAAGAATCAACATGTGCTGGGTTAGAATTTGTGTAATGTGAAATCACCAAAGGAGTCATGACCTAGAATGCTTCACATAGACCCTGACAACATCAGAGAACTTTAAATGTCTGCATTTTGTTTTCATGCGTTGTTTTTAGAAAGTAATTTCTTTGTCAAAACTTGAGGACTTAGAGCCGGGGTGTCAAACTCATTTTCACCGGGTGGGGGGGCGGGGCACATCAACCTTGAAGTTGTCTTTAAAGGGCTGAATGTAACTTTAGGACTGTATAAATAACTACTCCTTAACAGTTAAGTGAGCGGGATAGAAACAAGGTGCCAAGCTGGAGGCGCCAGGCAGGATAAAACAAGGTGGAGGGCTGGATGCGGTGTGCTGGCCTTGTGTTTGCCACCCATGACTTTGAGAGTGACAGAGAGTACGGCCACCTCTGGACCCCCTGTGACAACTTTGCCCATACAATTGGAATATTCCTCAACTATAAAGCTTATTCAGTGAAGAGATCACAAAACCTTTTTAAGAATGTGTAGTGCTGTCTTGTCAGTTTGACATGAGTAAATTGTTACCCTGCTGATTACCTTGCATAAAGTATATACTCTTTAAATCACATACTGTGGGTTTACTTAAGTTGTCAAACTGCTTAATTGAAAAAATGTCTAGTGTCACTCTTATGGGACAGAGGCAGAAATCAGAGTTGGAGAGCTTCCTCTTAATGTTTCAGAGTTTGCTTTCAACTGCAGCTAGAAATTATTCTGTTTTACACTTTTGATTAAGAGACTGTTCCTTCTGCATCTTTTTGGTTTTGTTATAATTCAAACACTGTAATTATAATGGAGTTGCTTTTACAATACAGCTAGTAAATCATTGTGCCAGCAGATGAAAACCAAAGGGAAGGGCTCAGATTTATTGATTTATTTTTTTGTGCTGTAACCATGAGGCCCATTTGGATGTGTTAGGGTTGAAACAAATCGGGAATAGGGGTCTGGGTGGATTTTAGTTTTGCTATGGCTCTGCTGCAGTGTTTTTATTTTAGGATGTTTAGGCCTTGTCATCACCCCAGTGGGTGGCTGATGAGGTGACATTCTTAGGCTATGTTACTTGACTTGTTTACATGATAGTTTTAAAAAATACCAATGCCCCAGCTCCCTCCCAGACCAAATACATTAAAATCTTTGGAGGTGGGGGACAGAGGAGAGCAAAAAGGGGATGGATGTAATACAACAACAATAAAATTAAAAAATAAAATAAAATAAAATAAAATCTTTGGAGGTAATTGCTTTAAAAGCTAATTGATTCTAATGGGAGTCAGGCTCGAGGGAAACTGGATTAAATTGACCCAGGTTATCCAGGGTTGCAAGGCAAGACAAATTTGGCAACTGTTATCATCAGCCAATGTTTTCTAAAGGGTTATAAACCCTTTACGGTTTCAGAACATTAAAATTCTGCTTTCTTGGCCCCACATAGATCTAATAAATGAGATTCTTTGGAGATAGGGGCCAAGAACCTCCATTCAAAACAACATGCTTAGGTACTAAGGTTTGAAAATTTGCTAGAAAAGCAAGGCGATCTTTATAAGTCAAGTTGAGTGAAACTTCAGAGAAAAGTGCACAAATTACCGTAAAATTGGAGTAGGGTTTTTTTAATAGTAGGAATTTTGGTACATTCATTTGGGCTAAAGGGAATCACACATGGTTACAATAGCATTAGCTTTATTTTTGGAACACACCCCTGAGTGCCACATGAAACTGAGGAATGGGTCATACATTCCATAGCTTCTTTAAACTCTGGATATGTGGACCTAAAGACTAGGGCCATTGTGTTTTTAAGGGCCTTGTAACATTTTGAGAATGAAAAGAAAATTAAAATTTATTTTGGTTTCAATGTATGTAGAAGTTACAGCATCAGAAGAAATAGATATTTAATGAAATGTCAAGAAAATGGGGGGGACAGAGGGGAGCAAAAAGGGGATAGATGTAATACAACAACAATAAAATTTAAAAATAAATAAATAAGAAAATGGAACATTATGTTTTCCTTATTAATAACTAAATTTAGAAATTTAAAAACATCTACATTTAGACATGTTACTGAGTTACATGTCTCCTTAAGAATTCCTGAAAATACCAGGGTATTGGGAAATTTTAAGCAATTAAAAAATTAAACTAAATTATACATAACCAAATAATTTCAAATGTAAAAGAACAATAATATTTTCAGATTTCACGTTTGACAGTTGTTTAGTGTAATATAGCTCATATAACATGGGGTTAAGTCTCCTAAAGAAAATGTCCCTAGAGCCTAAGAAACTCATGTATGTGCTCCAAAGTATGTACTTCAAAATTAAAGATACCTACCTAATTGTCCTGGGCTTCATTATCATTGAATATCAGAATATGCCTAAACACCTTCTACAGATACAGCTAAAGCTAAACTTAGCATTATTGCTCACTTTCCTCCTTAAAAAAAAAAGCCAAAAAGATAGAAGAAAAAATTATTATTTTTAGCTACACATCACACTACCTTTAAAACTACAGGGTGCACTCAATAAAGTGGCAATAACTTTGCCTTTCCTTATTTCACATGCTTCTTATTAATTTTGAAAAACTATGTTTCTAAGGTTTCAGATAAAAAGTATTAAATTCTGAGAGTAACTATCATGTTGAAGGAATGCAGAAACCATCATTTCTGGACTGCATGCAGGGCAAACTGCTAAGGAAATTGTGAACTTCAATAATATACCTTTACATATAGTTGACAACATGAAGAAGGTGTATGATGCTGATTCTGATGTCATCACACCAACAAGGTATTCAAGGATCACACAAGTCCAGATATTGTACACAGAATCCAGGAGATCATCAATGAAGATCCCAGAAAAGTCAATGCGCTCCATAACAAGAGAACTGCAGATGTTGGATGCAATAGTTCGCAAAATTATTGCTGAAGATATCAGATATAGATCATATGTTCTTAGAAGAGGCCAGTTTATGACACAGCAGACAGAGGAAAGGTGCTTTGAAAAAGCAAGGAAACTGCTAACAAAACTGAAAAATCCCAAAGGAAAAACCCTCTGATTTTCTTTTCCAATGAAAAGAATTTTCAGCAGGACCAAATAGTCAACAGAAGACACAACAGGTGGCTCTGTGAGAATCTTAATGAAGTCTCAATTGTCATGAAAATGAAATTTCCTGTTACAGTGATGGTGTTAGGTGTTGTCAGCCATGAAGAAGATATAACTCCTCATTTGTTTCCACAAGGCTTGAAGGTGACAAGGCTTGAAGCTGATGTTTACCTTGTTGTTTTGAGAGAAGCAGTTGTGCTATGGATGAAGCACATCTCAAATGGACATCATTTTATCATCCAACAAGATGATGCACCAGCACATAATGCCAAAAAGGTTCAAGAATTTCTCAGTGTCAGTGTTCCTGAATTGTGGTCAAAGGAAATCTGGTCACTTAGTTCACCAGATAAAAATTCGTTAAACTATTACATATGTAGCATTTGTGAGTGAGAAGTTAACAAACAATTTCATTCCAATAAAGAGATTGTTAAAGACTGAAAAACATTATGATGTCCATGGATAAAGAAAAGTTAATTAAAGCATGCTTAAGATTTTGACGTCCAATCGAGTGTATTATTGCAGCAAATGGAGATGTTTTTAAACAATTAAAAAAATAATGACTATGTTTATGTATTTACATCTAAGAATAAATTTATTTCAAAATATCACACTTTTGTGGTATAGTGTTTGCTTTACTAAAATTTTGTCAATTTATTGCATACACCCTGTACATCACTTACATAAAAGTTGGGATTTTAATGACCATCAAATGAGACAGACAACACAAATTGCACACTATGCTTCTTTCTCAGAAAATTACTCCTAAGAAATTGTGATAATATTAATGAAAAGAAACATGACTAGAATAAAAGACAGAGAAGTGGATGGCACTGGAAGTTCAGTCTCTGAGGTCAGCTGGTAACTCAATATTTCTTGTATGAATTTTCCGTGCTGTATACATACTTTGGATTTGATTGCAGGTAAAGGCCACCGTTTCAGGATTCTGCTGATCCGTAAATTATGATTCCTGCTACCAACATCTTACATAAGATACATCTTCCCCTTTTCTTACCCTCTTTTTGTGTTTCTTTGTTAAACTTACCATAGCTGTTTGTTAGCTTCCTTTCCTGTTTGACTGTCTCCTCTCCTAAAGCAGTCTCCACAAAAGCGTGAGTTACAGCTCTTCCTCACTAAATCAATCTTGGGAAGAAAGGATGACAATTGATGACTTTGTCTTTGCCAGAAGTGATCAGTCAGAGTGGCAGGTTATTAAGAACAATGTTACCAATGGTTAATGGTCAGGAAATATTTTAGAACATTATTTTAACATAGGATTCTATAACTTAGTCATTAATAAATGAGTGGTGGGAGGGAAGCTACATTCAAGTTTCACCTACACCTCTCTTTCTTCCCTTAGCACTCAAAAGAAAAAAAAAGAAAAAAAGCCTCCTAAATAAACTTTTTAAAATGAATGATAAGACTTCCAGATGAATAAAAGGGTTAATTTTTCACTTGAAAATGATTACTTTATACTTCTGGAGAGATGCCTGAAAATTTCTTGGCAATGCTTCAAATGATTAATTATTTAGAAGGATGATTGACTGGAGAATGGAAGTGGAGCTAATAGCTTCTCATTTTCCTCTTTATTATTTCAGATAAATTGGTAAGTCATGGTGAAGATGTGGGATGTTTCTGGGTCAACTGGCTAGAAATTTTGGATTAAAATTGGAGGAAGATAATTGATCTCTCTAAGGTGCTGATACTCCCCTCCCCCGCCCCATAGAGCTGAAGGACTTTGTGGTGTGCTGCTTCTGATGGTTAGCACCAGTTTTGTGATCCTAACAAAGTTGATGTCAATTACAGGAAACTCTTAAGGTGATTCTGTTGGGTGCCACATTGCCTTAGACACTGGCTTTGATAAAAGGATGGATCCAACACAATCCTAACTTTAAGTAATTAAAAAAATATATCAAGAGAGACAAATATGTCTATAAATCATTATTCTACCGGGTAAAAAGTGTTAAGTGTTTTAAAAGAGGATTGTGAACATATTTCATGGGAGCCACCAGTTTATGGAGTAAATTTGGGCAATTGAAAATTAGTAATTTGAAGCAATGTAAGAAAGTCAAACTATCTAGTACAAATGGTACCTACTTTTAATAGCAATTAAAATTAGAAATGGAGAAAGGAATGCTGGCCTGAGAAACTGGGTCTGATTTTCAGGGCTATATCAACCTCTAGGTCTTTTTTTTTAGAAAGATAGGATTCAGATAAATTGCCTCTTATAAGGACTGAAGTGAGACTCATCCTGGAAAGTGTAGGTTTTTAGCTGGAAGTTTCCACTTGTTCTTGAGAGGCTGTGGCTTTAACAAAGCCAATGTTATTGTGGCTGCTGCCAAGGATGCTGATGTTCTTCTACCTGTAAGGGAGGCATGGCTGAGCCCTCTAACTGAATTTTACAACTTCTCAAGAGAGGTGGGGTTTTCATCTAAATAAAACAGTTGTGTATTTGGTGCCAGACCTGCTTCCACTGGGTGATTTTTTTGCTAATATAATATGCCTGAATGTCAGGACTCACCTGAAGGAGCAAAGGATTGTGCATGCTCTCCCATCTCCCTCCAATCCTCTGTGGATTTAGGCAAGTTCATTTGGGTTTGTTATGGACTGAATTTAGTTCCTCCAAAATTTAATGGCTCTGTATTTGGAGACAGGGCCTTTGAAGAGGTGATAAAGGTTAAATGAGGTCAGAAGGGTAAGACCCTAGTCCAATATGACTGGTATCCTTATACAAAGAGGAAAAGACACTTGGGATGCACACACACAAAGAAAAGACCATGAGCAGAGCAGGAAGGTAGCCTTCTGCAAACCAAGGAGAGAGTTTTTAGGAGAAGCCAAATCTGCTGACACCTTGATCTTGGACTTTGACTCTCCAGAATGTTAAGAATACGTTTCTGTTATTTAGGACATCTAGCATGTAGTGTTGTGTCTTGGCAGCCATAGAAAACTTAAAACAGTTATTGATAAATCCCCCTGTGGTTTTGATTTGTGAGCCTAAGTCAATGACAAGCTACATTGAAATCTTACTTTCAACTGAAGAAACTATGAATGTATTTATGAAATTATTTCATGTCCATATCATTAAGTAGTGTCCAGCATAAGCATCATATAGAGTTTTTCATTTATGCAGAGCAATTTTTTCACTCAACCATCTACTTAGTCAACAGATATTCATTGAGTGCCTACTATATGCCAGTTACATACAGATTATGCTCAGAAAGAGCTGTAAGACTAGAAGAGGAAATATAACAGGCACATTAAATACTGCCAATGTTTTGCAGAAATGCCAATGTTGTGCCAAGAGTGAAGGATTCAACTGTCACTGGAATGGCAAGGAAGGTTCTCTGCATGGGTGGCAGTGAAGGGTGGGATTTGGTCATGCAGGGAAGGAAAGTAACAAAGGACAGTGGAAGAGGGGAAAGAATGGTGAGCAAAGGCTAAGGGGTAGAAACACTAGGAAGTTTATGGGGAGGTGTGGACTTTGAAATGAAGAGTATGCAAAGGGAAGTTTCCTTTTACAAGGTTGAACAAGTTCAGACTCAAGGAGCTTTGATAAAGGAGGGATGATTCCTAGACACTGTTTTATGTAAATTATTAGTTAACTCATCCATATTCATAGTAACCCTACAAGGCAGTTGCTAATATCCCAATTTATAGATAAAGAAATGAGGCATACCTTGGTTAAATTACTTACCAATTACTAGTCAATGGTGGGGCTGGGGTTTGAACCTAGGCATCTGGCTTCAGTGCCCTTGCTTAAATGAAGGAGGCTCGCACATCTAAATGGATATCAATCTATTTGCAGATGAGGCAAGGAGCAGAGCTTTGAGATAGTGGGTGACTTGTATTTCCCTGAGCAAAATGGGCAGAGCTCCTGCCTCCAACAACCGTGAGGGGGATTGCAGTGCCCGTTGGCTACCTTTGTCTAAGTTAGTCATGTTTGCAGACTTTTGTGGAGATAAATTGTTGATACAGAGAAACAAAAGTGTTTTTCAGGCGCTTTGCTGACATAGTTAGCCGAGGACAGGGCTATGAAAGGAGCTCTTCTGTGTCTGCCTTCCGGGGTTACATTAGTGAATCTACTGCCTCAAAATGGAGCTTGTTAGCTGCGTGTCATCTCAGGGTGGCAATTAGTTGCATGTGTTTGGTTGGGTGCCAGCCCCTGGGCGCCAGGCCTCAGTGGGGGAGCTACTGTTTGTCATGAATCAGTCTTTAAATAAAAGCAAGTTTTTAAAATGGAGCATGCTAATCTGAGATTTGCTAACCCCATCTGAAGAAGGCTTGGCCTGTTCCGTGCCAGCTGGCTGAGCTGGCAGGCAGCAAGAAACTGGGTGCCTACCAAAAATCTCATTGCTGCCCACCCCGCCCCCTTTTAAGAGCAAAATGGCAGTGAGGAGTTGGCTGTCACTGAGAAACAAGGTGAAACACGGGGCAGGGACTACACAGTAATTGGATCATGAAAAGATATGGAACTGGCATGGTATTCCCACTTCTCTCACCACTGTAGTGAGGAAAGTCCTCCCCTCTGTTTTCCCACTCATGCACACTGTCCTCAGCCACCCATTCAGTAACCTTTCCACATAAAAGGCTTTCTCATCCAATTGCTTATACACTGCACCTTTTATAGTCTTCCAAGTCATATTTAAGGGATTATCACTGCAGCTTTTACTTCCCCCAGAAAGAGCTGAATGAGCGTGAATAGAGCGGAAGAATCTTCAATGAGAAAGTGTCCCCCACCCCAAAATGCTCACAAAACCCCTAATCACGGTGGAAGAATGCCATCCTGTTTATGGCAGCGCCTGGCTACAAATGCACTAATTAACAACCGCTGTCCACAACGGCGATGGTTACAGGAGTCCTGTTGCACCCACAACTGCTGGTAAGAGAATGCAGCACCCAAGCGTGCCCTGGTCGCCTTCGCCAGTGCTTTTTCACATGAAGAGCCATCCTGCCCATCAAAGTTTTGATTCTTGAAGTTCAGCACTTGGTCCATTAAGTGCTAATGAAAGATTTGTGTTCTTACACTTTCTGGGTGGATAATCTGATCACAGGAATTGGCAACAGTGACGTAATCAACTGAAAATCGGTGAAAACAAGGAACTATTCCTTTTTTCTTTATTTGTTTTATTTTGCAAACATCCCTTTGCCTTCAAATAGGATTGCTTCTTGTTGGGGAGAGGAACCTTATGCATGGACAAGACACAAAAAGAATTTAAATAAGCTGTACATTTGTTCTGAAGAATCAGGAAAAAGAGAAGCTTTTTTAATTTTTCCTCTCCTGATTGCTGGACCATATGAGTTGCTGTGGGTACTAGTATAATAATATACATTAAATTTCCTGGAGTAAGTGCTTTTTAATCTGCTGTTTAATGCCAGTACCTCTGTTCTTCTGAATGAAGCATATTAAGTTCATTAATAAACTGACCCCCATTCCTAAGAGATTTGACCTTAGCTTTCCTCATAGGACAGGATTTTTTTTTTTTTTTCATTATTTACTTGTTTATTTTGGCAAGTATTGAGGCAAAATTGACAACAAAGGACATTTTGAACACTTGAGTACTATAAACAGTTGTTAAAACAATGCATTTTGCAGTTTTTAAAAAAGCTCATTTACTATTTGGGGGTCTCAGCAGGACAGTGTGTTGCTTTTAAGAATAAGCACTGATAATGAGCCTGTGGAGCCTTTAATTTGTAATATATCTGACAGCATTATGGTGGATCTGATGTGGGATGCATGCGATTATGTCTGCAAGCTGAAAATAAACCAGCTGGAATTTGTTCTGAAAACATTTTGAGAACACCCTCCTGTTAATGGCCATGGCTTAAGACAGCATCTGGTAAACGAATATCGTCATTTTTATCATGAAAGTTAGAACAAATCGTTAATGATTCTGGCAGCCACTTGCAGTTTTCTCTTGTCTAGAATACACCAATTAGCACAAAATTATTTCTAGTAACGATATGATTGAATGATAGTAAGCTGACTGTAACTTGTTGGCAGAAATCCTTTCATATTGACAACAATGACCTGTGCAATTGAGTCCTTACTGGGCTCTGTTAATTAAACAAGAAGATTGGATATTATATGTTTCTAACCCTCATGAACAACACTTCTTAATCACTGTGGGAATTGAAGACAGTTTGCTGTCTTGCGTATTTGTTTCATTATGGGAACCTGTCACTTTTGTTTGCCATTTATAATGGTGGTCAGGGACCCCTTTGCAGTACGCACATTTGACAGTCATCACCATTGTGTGGAGTCTATTAGGGTTTATCATTGTTCTCATTGTACACAATATCTGAGGGTTTTTTTTTTTTTTTTTTTTTTTTTTTAAGATTGTATTCATTATTTTTAAAGAGAAGTGCAGGGAGGGAGGAAGAAAGGGAGAGAAACATCAATGTATGATTGCCTTTCACCTGTCTCTAGCTACAGACCTAGCTGGAGACCTGGCATGCAATCTGGTTATGTGCCCTGGCTGGGAATCAAACCAGTGACACTTGGGTTCACAGGCTAGTGCCAATCCACTAAGCATCACCAGCCAGAAATATCTGAACTTTTTAATGAACATTCCATATATAATGATCACCAAAGAATGAAATAATGCCACCAATGCCAGTGACCCTAAGAAAAATACAGACGCTGATACTTTAGATTGATAAGTTAAATCATTGTTTTTCTTTTATCTGTAAGGCCCCATGTTCTGCATAACTGAAAATTCATGTCAGGCAGATAGTCCAAAACATGTAACAGGAGCAGTGGAAAGAATAACTATAGCTTCCTGAAAATTTTCAAGAGTAGGACAGATTAGCTATATTCTCCAAAGATTCAGGGAAACTAATATATTGGGCACTTCTTGTGCCCCATCTCATATCCTCTTGTCTCAATTTTCTGTGTGAGCCATTTCTGTGGAACCAGTTTAGGGCTGTATTAGGTGTCCCCATTAAGTTCTCTGACACCTGCGGTGGAGACTGGCAGCCTGGAAGTGCAAGAAAGTCATAAACTGTGGAGTAACCCCTGCCTAGCAGAGGTGGAAACTGGTGAATAAGTGCCCTCCTCCACCATGGTTTGTTTATACAATTCTGAAGCATATCAGGTTTCTTAGGGAGTTCCAGCAATAGGGAGCCCCAGTTGCCTGTAGTGGTGATCAGCCTAAGAATACATCCTTAAATTGAATTTCTTGCTTTAGAGGATGCTGTTGGTGCCTTACCAAGATCAGCTTCATTAGGTCAGTACACCCATGCCCCAGCTACTTGGAGCACTGGATGCTAGGGTTGTACAGATGAATGCTTCTCTAAAGACTGACCCTCCACGGAGGGAGCCACTTTCCCCAGAAAGAACCTACTCTTAACTAAGGACATCCTTAGTCAGTGACTAGCTGAGGCTGTTTAGGTGGGATGACTCTATGGTGCCATTCATATTCCAGAGCTTCTCATGGTATTGGGTTGAGGCTAGACTTTAGCTGAAGCCACAGATTTTCTTGGTTTCTTCTCTGGTCCACCCTGATCTCTCATTTCTTCACGTTTTCTCTTGAGAGCATACCTTCAACAATTACTCGCACAAGAATGCCCATCTCAGTCTCTACTTCTAGGGAGCCTAAATTAAGACATCCTGCATCCCTGTTTCTCTCTCTAGTCCCCTACACCTGTTGTCTGGAGTCCTTTTCTAAAATAAAATATGTGCCTTGAAGCCTTGTCTTAGGCTCTACTTTCCAGGGTGAGGTGTTAGGATAGGATAGGGAAACCAACCTGCTGCAATGAATGATATCCGTATGTTTTGAAGGTTCACTCTATGCTACTTTCTGGATTAAGCGCACATGGTTCCTGCTCAGTGCCCTATTAAGGACACTTAGAATACAGCACTGTAATACAAAAGTGAGTGATTCAAGCAATTAATGTAGTTGAGAAACCTAAAGAAGGTATCAAAGACTTGGGGGAACGAGTGTATTTATTCCTGAAAGAAACATTTGGAAGGCAGGGAAAGGGTGTACAAAAATTTAGCTTGGAATGACCCCAAGCATGAAAGTTTTGAGTGCTCTTGAAAATCATTAGCTCAAGGCACCCTGACATTGCCATGCCTGAGGGAATTTAGGCTTTATGCTGAAGGGGTTGGATAGGACCAAAATACGCTTTCATTCTCTTGTTCCACAAATGTATTTTTAATTAACTACCACTTCCAGGGATTATGGTGGGTACTGGAAGTAATAAACAAAATAGAAGTTGTTCCTGCTCTGAAAGAACCTTCAGGATAGTTTATTCATAAACAAACAGAAAAACACATATAACTGCAAGGTTTTTTCTAAGGTTCTGAAGGAAATGAAGAGGGTGCAATGACAGAAAATAACAGGGGTCACATATGGGGTAGGGCAAAAGGAAGTTTACAGTTGTGAGTACACACACACACACACACACAAATAGTTTATTCTTGTATTATTTATTATTTTATTATTTGTATTATGACTGTAAACCTACTTCTGCCCACCCCTGTATGCTAGATCATGTAGACCAGGAAGTCTTCTCTTGAGAAGTTGATCTTGAAGCAGAGCTCTAAAGAATAGAAAGAAGCCAGCCTTACAAAGGTGGGTGGTGCAAGGAAGAACAAGTCAGCCAGACTGATGCAAAGGTCCTGAGGCAATACCTGAATGTATTAGAGGTACAAAAAAAGGCCAATGTGCCTATATAGTACTGGATAAGAAGGGAGTGCACAAGACAGGTAGGAATAAGCAGGATTTTAGAGGGCATCAGATACTGTTTTATCCTGAATGTGGTGTAATGGAAATGAAATGGAATGGGATGGCAAGTAATTGAAAGGTTTTAAGGGCAGAAGTGCTAGTTTCTAATTTATATATTTAAAATATTACTCTGTTGTGTGGAAAATAAATTTTAGGGGGTGGAGAGACAAGAATAGATGAGAGGAGGGTAATAAAAAGGCTATGGCAATAGTCCATATGAAAAATAGTGATCACTAGCCTAGAGTAGAGCCAATGGATGTGAAGTAGAACTTACTGGAATATAATTCCAGACAGCAGGGTCTTAATCTCTTGATCACTGTTGTATCCAGGCCTACATGTCAGGCTTATGGGACCCAGGACAGGGGTACAATGGAGGCCACATACCATCTGTCTAAATATTTAAAAGTTATAAATCCAGCTAATGAACTATTAAAATGTTATTTTAGCCCTGGCTGGTGGCACAGTGCGTAGGTGCCAGCCTGGGAACCCAAAGGTCTCTGGTTCAATTCCCAGCCAGGGCACAGAACCAGGTCTCTAGCCAGGTCTGTAGCTGGAGGCAGGTGAAAGGCAACCATACGTTGATGTCTCACTCAATCTCTGCCTCGCTCCCTTCTCCTCTCTCTGAAAATAATAAATAAAATTGTTTAAAAAAATTAAGTTTAAAAAATGTTATTTTATCCTTCTACCATGGTGATATAGTTTTTTAACAATAAAATTGAAAAGTGTAGGTAGAGCTATAATTTTTAAATGATTGAAAATTGGCAAAATAGCAACAACCAAAATGGATTATTATTGCACATGTTCTATTATTAGGCTTATGATATTTGGATGAATTTCTTAAAAGACAGAAGTAATTATTAAATATTTATTCCAAATAAGTTATTTTGTTAAACTTAATTTCAGTAAAATAATTATAGTGTTATAACCAACTTTTTATAAACATAATTTATTTCTATAGACAGTAGAGATGTAAGGCATTGAGATCAAACCTAGTAGCCACACACATTACTTCCCATGTTATCTGTAGCTCCCCTTGTCCTACAGGGCAGAGGTAAGCAGTTGCAACAACTCAAAATGTTTACTCTCTGGTCCTTTATCCAGGAAAAGTTTTCTGACTCCTGATCTAAAGAATTAGAAACTAAACTGCATTTTGGTAGTCAGTGTGTAAAATTTGAATATATTTTCATTAAACATTTAAATTAACTATAAAAATTAAGAAAGTTAAAATTAAGTTTGAGTGTTTCAAAAGTTATCATTTTTATTAAAATTCAAAAATATTTATTAGAACTGAAAGGAAAAATGCAGAATATATTAACCAAAGTAAAAAATTTTAAATTGATTAAAATGCTGAATTTAACTTTTTCATTTTTTGACATTTTAATGAAATCTTATTAAATATTTTCATGAAGATAAAATGATTTCCAGTTTTGTGTTTAATGTCTATTTACCAATGTAATGAATTGATAATCTAATTTTATGCAAGTATGTTGTGAACTACTGTGTTCAGATTTTAGGAGAGCATGAATTATTTAATATTGCAGTGTGCCTAAGCCATTCTGTGTACCAGCTGTGAAGGCTGCTAGAGTTTGTGAGACCTCAAACTATGAAATGGCAGCAGAAGATTCTATTGAAAGGAAATACATATAAGTGCAGCATACTGGGAACTGGGGGTTTTGTAACTGAGGGTTTTTTGTTGTTGTTGTTATTGTTTGTTTTGTTTTTATACCTTTGTTGATTTCATTTTGTCTTTTTAATTTTTATTTATTTATAAATTTAATTTTATTGTTGTATTACATCCATCCCCTCTTTGCTCCCCTCTATCCCCTTCCCCACCCGCCCATTTCCCCCAAAGTCAATCCCACCTGTTGTCCATGTCCATGGTTCCTTTATACTAGGTTCTTGTCTAAACTGCTCCCCTTCCTTGCCTCTTCCTCCCCACTCCCCACAACCCCTTTCCCCCTGACCACTGGAGGCCTATTCACTTTATTCATGTATTTGATTCTGTTTTGCTTGTTGTTAGTTTTGTTCATTATTGTCCTGTAATGGGTGAGATCATATGGTATTTGTCCTTCACCGACTGGCTTATTTCACTAAGCATAATACTCTCCAGTTCCAATCATGTTGTTGAAAAGGGTACAAGTTCCTTCATTCTTTCTGCTGTATAGTATTCCATTGTGTAAATGTACCAAAGTTTTTTGATCCAATCATCCACTGATGGGCACTTAAGCTGTTTCCAGCACTTGGCTATTGTAAATAGTACTGCTACGAAGATAGGTGTACATAGGTTCTTATGAATTGGTGTTTCAGGATTCTTTGGGCATAGTCCCAGTAGTGGAATCACTGGATCAAAAGGTAGTTCCATTTTCAGTTTTTTGAGGAAACCCCATACTGTTTTCCACAGTGGCTGCACCAGCCTGCATTCCCACCAACAGTGCACCAGGGTTCCCTTTGCCCCACATCCTCGCCAACACTTGTTGTTTGTTGATTTGTTGATGATTGCCATTCTGACAGGTGTGAGGTGGTACCTTATTGTGGTTTTAATTTGCATCTCTCTGATGGCTAGTGATGTTGAGCATTCTTTCATATGCCTCTGGGCCCTTTGTATATCTTCCTCAGTGAGTTGTCTGTTCAGGTCCTTTGCCCATTTTTTAATTGGGCTGTCTGTCTCCCTGGTGTTGAGTCACATTAGTTCTTTATATATTTTGGAGATCAAACCCTTGTCTGAGGTATCTTTGGCAATTATGTTTTCCCATACAGTTGGTTCCCTTTGAATTTTGCTGATGTTTTCTTTTCTTTTTTTTTTTTTTTTTTAAGATTTTATTTCATTATTTTTTACAAAGAGGGGAAGGGAGAGAGGCAGAGAGGGAGAGAGACATCAATGCATGGTTGCGTTTCACCTGCCTCAAGCCACAGACCTAGCTGGAGACCTGGTTTGCAACCTGGTTATGTGCCCTGGCTGGGGAATCGAACCTTCGACCTTTGGGTTCACAGGCCGGCACCTTAACCACTGTGCTACCAGCCAGGGCTGCTGATGTTTTCTTTAGCTTAACAGAAACTTTTCAATTTGATATAGTCTATTTGTTTATTTGTTCTTTTATTTCACTTGCCTTGGAGAAGTATCGATGAAAAAATAATTTTATTCAAGAATCTTTGTATTCATGCTGTTTGAGAGCAAGGATCTAACCAATTAATTTGCCTGTCTCTCCCTTAAGCCCTTATACTGTCCCCACCTCAGAGCAGTTTGTTCTCTGTTGTCTATGGGTTTACAGTTGCATGACCACAACCCATAGCCCTTCCTGACATTCAGACTTGGCTACCTTTTCTTCAGTGACATTGAGCAAGAAAGGCAGAGAAGTATCTTACTATGGTGTGAATTGTCAGCACAGCCTTGCCTGGAGAAATCACACCTGGAGACCACTGTGAAATCAAGGCATAAGTTTATTAGGGAAAGAAAAGTGGGGAACAGAGAAAATGCGGAGCAGCAAGGGAAGAGACTTTTAGGTAAGTTGTCTTTGGCTTGACATCACTGGGTTGGGTTTTTATTCAGCTGCTATATTCAGTTACACAGGTTCACACTTCAAAGGAAAATCACTTTGTTAACCAAAAGTCCATTAACCAGAAAGAGCTAAGTGGGATTATCTAGTAGGCCATTTGCTTTATTACAGCTTCACCAGGAATCTCTGGACAAGTTAAATTCATTAAATTGTTTCTAAGAGTTTCTCTGCTGGTTCCATTATCACCTTTTGGCCAGACTAGGTATGTAAACAATGACTGTTACAATTTTAACTAAGTCCAGATACTATTAAAGTCCAAAAATATGTGGTGCTTCTATGTTAGCTGCCCCCACATCCTGACATGGATGGCATTAGGCACAGAAATAGAAGTTAGTGACTGTGTTGTCTAGAGGCCACATACCAAAATCCTGAGTAACAGAGGCTTGGAAATATTTTCTGATAATTTTTGGCGGGGTTATGCTTGTGATATGGAGGCTCCTCTAACACTTGGGGTTCAGGATATAGAGGGTGTGCATGATACATTGGAAATAACTTTGCATCTCCTTTTATGTGCTTCTTATTAATTTTGAAAAACTGTGTTTTTAAGGTTACAATTTAACATCGTTTCAGATATAAAGTACTAAATTCTGAGAGCAACCATCATGTCAAAGGAATATGATGTTACAGCAACCATAATTTCTGGACTGCGTTCAGAGTGAACTGCTAAGGAAATTATGGACTTCAATAATATCCCTTTACATATAGTTGACAATGTAAAGGTGTATGATACTGATCCTGATGTCACCACACCAACAGGGAAAATGCGTATGGTATGCAAGGATCGCACAAGTCCAGATATTGTACGCAGAATCCAGGAGATCATCAATGAAGATGTACAAAAGTCAATGCACTCCTTAGCAAGAGAACTGCAGATATTGGATGTAATGGTTTGCAAAATTATTACTGAAGATATCACATACAGAGCATATGTTCTTAGAAAGAGGCCTGTTTATGACACAGCAGACAAAGAAAAGGTGCTTTGAAAAAGTAAGGAAACTGCTAACAAATTTGAAAATCCACCCCTCCCCCCCTGATTTTCTTTACCACTGAAAAGAATTTTCAGCAGGACCAAATAGTCAACAGAAGACACAACAGGTGGTTCTGTGAGAATCTTAATTAAGTCCCAATTGTCATGAAAATGAAATTTCCTGCTACAGTGATGATGTTAGGTGTTGTCAACAATGAAGGAGATATCATGAACCCACATTTGTTTCCAAAAGGCTTGAAGGTGACTGCTGATGTTTACCTTGATGTTTTCAGAGAATTAGTTGTACTGTGTATGAAGCACATCTCAAATGGACATAATTTTCTCTTCCAACAAGATGGTGCACCAGCACATAATGCCAAAAAGGTGCAAGACTCTCTGAGTGTCAGTGTTCCTGAATTCTGGTCAAAGAAAATCTGGCTGCCTAGTTCACCAGATGCAAATCTTTTTCCTTTTTTTTAAAAGGTTTTATTTATTATTTTTAGAGAGAGGGGAAGGGAGAGAAGCAGAGAGGGAGAGAAACATCCATGTATGGTTGTCTTTCACCTGCCTCCAGCTGGGGACCTGGCTGGAGACCTGGTTATGTTGCTCTGGCTGGGAATGGAACGGTTCACAGATCGTTGCCTTATCCATTGTGCCACCAGCCAGGGCTAGATGCAAATCTTTTAGATTGTTATGTATGGAGCATTTGTGAGAGAGAAGTTAATAAATGACCTCATTCCAATAAAGAGGCTGTTAATGCTAATATTGAAAACATTATGATGCCCATGGATAAAGAAAAGTTAATTATGCCAGCCTGCGAACCCAAAGGTCACTGGTTTGATTCCCAGCCAGGGCACATAACTAGGTTGCAAGCCAGGTCTCCAGCCAGGTCCGTGGCTGGAGGCAGGTGAAAAGGCAACCATACATTGATGTTTCTCTCCCTCTCTCCCTTTCTGCCCTCCTCTCTCTCTGGAAATAATAAAATCTTTAAAAAATAAAAATAAAATAAAATATAGAATAATAAAAAAAGAAAAGTTAATTAAAGCATGCTCAAGATTCTGAAGTCAAATCGAGTGTATTATTGCAGAAAATGGAGACTTTTTTAACAATTAAAATAATAATGACTATGTTTATGTATTTACATCTAATAATACATTTATTTCAAAATATCACACTTTTGTGGTATGTTGTTTGTTACTAAAATTTTGCCAATTTATTGCAGGCAGCCTGTAACTAATCATAGACTAATGCAATACACAATGTGAAAAATATGGAAATGCAAGAAGAAATAAGGGAAGATATAATAATGGCTTTTAATATCTAAATCTATGAAAAATCAAGTAGAAAATATAAGTTAAATGAAATAATTGATTAAGGTGAACTAGATAATACTATCGAAATTTAGACCCTAATAATAGAGACTATGTCATCTTTTTATGGGTCTTCAGAAAATTTGCTGGACATGTTCTTAAAAGGGTACAAATAAATTGTAAGACATTTTAAGAAGGTTGAAATAGTAAAGTCTTCATCAGCTGATTACAATGCAATAAACTAGATACTCATTTTCAAATCTTATAATCTGGACATTTTAAAATGCTTTGCTAAACAATTCTTAATTTAAAGAAACATTCAAAACCCAATTTGAAAAAAAATCTACATGCCATTGATAATGAAAATATAATATGTAAACTAATGGGCTACAGCTAAAACTGTGCTTAGAAGAAAATGTATGGCCTTAAACCTCTGAAAAACAAGAACAAAAATAAATCATCTCAGTCCACTTGGGCTGCTATAACAATATACCATAGTCTGGGTGGCATAAACAACAGACATTTATTGCTTACAGTCCTGAAGGCCAGCAGATTGTGTCCGGTGAGAGCCTGCTTCCTGGTTCAGAGGGGATCCTGGCAAGTCGTCACAGGGAGGAAGGGGCGAGGGAGTTCTCTGGGGTCTCATAAGGATACTCATCCCACTCTGGAGGCTCCCACTGTCATGAAGTGATTACCTCTCAAAGTTCCCAACTCCAAACACTATCACTTTGAGGATTAGGTTTCAACATATGAATATGAAGGGACACATTTAGTCCATAACACAAAGGAATTAAACACCTGACTCAAATGAATAGCAAAGTAAGTGGAGGTAATGCAGAAATAACCAAATAATAAGGACAAAGTCAAAATTAAGTTTTCTTATTTTTTCCTTTTTATTGACATTTTTGGGTGACATTGGTTAGCAAAATTATACAGGTTTCAGGTGCAAAATTTCGCAACACATCACCTGTACACTACATTGTGTGTTCAGCACCTGAAGTCAAGTCTCTGTCCATTATCATTTCTCCTCCCTTTACCCTCTTCTACCTACTCCCAGCCCATAATCATCACACTGTTGTCCATGTCCATGAGTTTTTGTTTTATTTTGCTCACTTCCTTCACTCCCGCAATCCTGTCCCCCAACCCACTCCCCCTGACAATTGTCAGCCAGCCATCTATGATTTATTAGTCTGTCTCTATTTTGCTTGTCGAGTATTAGACAATGTGAAATAAGCTAGTCAGAGAAAGACAAGTACCACATGATTTCACTCATATGAGGAATCTGGTGAATAAAATGAATTAATAAGTTTTCTTATTTAAAAACAAATCCAGCCCTGGCTGGTGGCACAGGTGGGTGGTGCCGGCCTGAGAACCCAAAGGTTGCTGGTTAGATTCCCAGTCAGGGCACATAACCAGGTTGCAAGCCAGGTCTCCAGCCAGGTCCCCAGGTGAGGCAGGTGAAAGGCAACCATACATGGATGTTTCTCTCCCTTTCTTCCTCCCTCCCTACCCTTCTCTCTAGAAATAATGAATAAAATCTTTAAAATAAAGAAAGAACAGCAAAAACAAACAAACAAAAAATCCAGTATCATGAATAAACCCAAGTGCTGTTTCCTTGAAAATGGTGTTAAACAATGAAATAACCCATTCACTAGTGTAGCCAAAGAAAATGTATGAGCACAAAAGCACAAAATTGAAAGGGTGAAAAGGACCCATGGCCAAGGAAGAAATGAAAAGACTGAAACGAGAACCTTTGCAAAATGTTTGGTGTATAACTTCAAAAAAATCTTGATGGAGTGAATTTTTCATAGGTAAATAAGTTACCCAAACTTACCCAAGAAGAATGAGAAAAACTTTGATACTGAAAAAAAAGTCTGAGAATATCATCAAAGATCTGAAAAAAGTACCAGGTCTCTATGCTTTCAGAGGCACATTATTTAGAACTTTTAAGGAGCAGGTAATGATACTATTTAAAATGAGAACTGTTAAGATAGATTTTATATCTGCAAAACGAAATACTGTGTGGTTGTTAGATGGGATGCAGAGGCTGTGTGTATGGCTGTGGAAGGAGCCCTAAAATTTTTGGAGGGAGGCGGGAAAGGCAAGATGCAGAGCACTCTGTCTGTTATACCACCAGTTGAATCAACGTGTGTGTGTTTGCATGTGTGCACCTGTATAATATTCATAAAGGAATATAAAAGCAACAGAGAACAATAACTGTCTCTGGGGAGGAAACCAGGTAGCTAGGAGACAGATAGGGGGCAGAACTTTCAAACATATGCCTTTTCGTACTTTTTGAATTTGATAATATGTGTATGTACTACATTGTCCCAGAGTTATAGGTAAATAAAATTATCCATAGCACATACAAAGAAGGAAAACTGCTGATGTTTTTTCATGAAGCAACATCACACAGGTGCCAAAGTGTGTGTGACAAAGACACCGCCAAATAGAAAGCTGTAAATCACTGTCATCTATGGACTCATTATGAAAACACATTAAAAGCTAGTAAACCACAGAGTAGGTGCCTTAAACCACAAAATTTTTTTCTCATAATTTTGGAGGCTAGATGTCCAAGATCAAAGTGATCTAGGTTTCCCCAGAAACTCTTTGCCTTGTAGGTGGCTGTCTTCTCCTCTGCCCTCACATGGTCTTCCCTCTGTGCAAGGCTGTGTCCTAGTCTTCTCTCCTGGTAAGGATACCAGCCATTGCTTTAGGGCTCACCCTGACCTCATTTTAACTGAATCACCTCTTTAAGGACCTTATCTCCAAGTACACTGTAGTCCTACTCTGAGGTTTTCTGGGTGAGGACTTCAACATAAGAATCCTATGCAAGGAGAGGGCGGGCTACACACTTGATCCTATAACACCAGGCAGGACTTCTCATTGACTTCCTGAAAAGAATGAGAAATTACGTGTGTCCTGTTCACTTTCCTGCATTACAAATACAAATATTAAAAAATAAATAAAAGAAAAAAATTAAGCCCTTTTTGTCAAGTTCGCCATTAGCATTGTTTCTCATCTAATTTTTCCCAACCATTTTAGTTTTTATGCTGTCTTTCCCTGAAAAAGAGATTCCCTATGACCCAGGCCCTTTTGTTCCATCCAGCATCCTTGGAGAAGAGATGCAGCAACATGATATTTCCTGCTGATTCCCTGCACTCATCCTTAAAGGGCCTTTGTACCACCTCACCCACCCATCTTTTTCAGATCCAGTAACTTCCTCAGCTGCCAAGGATATCCCATAACATTACAGAGATTTAAAAGCTCACAGACTAGAAGATTTGGCAAGGTGATGTTAAAATAAGGGTAATCTTTTACAACTGGGGACACAGGACACTCATGATTTGATGACAGTTTACAACTTTGGGAACCACAGTACGTCAGCAAAGGCCTCATTACTGAACACAGTAAAGGCCATCAAAACAGTAACGAATGGATGTCTCTGGCTCACCTTCAACCTGGGACCTGGATGGGAAACTGCAGACTTAGTTTTCCTTTGTAATTACCTCAATATGTGATACAAGTCAAAAGGTAGAAATATGAAAGGTTGATTTTTTTTTATACCTGAGCTTCAGATAGCTTATATGTTTTAGGGACAGATAACTTTCTAATGAGACTTTTTGTAATAAAAGTTTCTTTGCTTTGAAAAATACTAACTTTTTTAGTTCTTCCAGGTAGACCAAACAGACCCTGCAGTTATAAATACAATTTCCTAAAGATTTAGCTTCTCGGTAATAGTGCCTAAGAACTTTCGCATTGCCACAGGTCAAAACTATATTACTTGAAAATTTAAAAAGTGAATAAATATATTTCATGATATGATTAAAAGAATTATTAGCTTCTACACTCACCTCTATATTTAAAAATCAATAGGTGATTCCATGGCAGGGATATATGGGCCATTTATTACTTTGTTGTTGTGACAGGTGCCAGAGAACCACCCAGATCCCCTCAGGTACCACTTGTCAATTTTGGGAGCCCCCTCTCCCCAGCTTTCCTTCCAGTGGCTGCACTTTTGCAGAACCACCTGCAGTTATGGACCTCACTGTGCATGCCTGTTGCAGTTGGAAAGTGTAGCCTTTAGCCAACCATTGATTGCTGAGCCAGGATAAAAGTCGAGGTCCCTTGCTTGCCATGGGGGACATTTTCTTTTGAGTAGTATCCCAAATCCCACCCTCTTGTGGCTTCCTGCCTTTTCTGGTCCTGCTTCTCACCACCCCCTCAGCAGCTTCTATTGGGAGCTCTTCCTTACTGACTCTATAAATCATAAATCTTCTCAGCATCTGAACTGAGACCTAAGACATTTGTACTCTACTTTGAATGTACGTACAGTATAGGTTTTTAAAAGGAATTTACAAATGCCTATGTATGTATGTGTACATATGTATATGAAACAAATAATATACAGTAGAATAACTAGAATAAAATTTTATTGAGACAGCAAGGAAATGAGGACTGGCTTCCTTCTTTTGGGCTTTCATGTGTCTTACAGATATTAGAATTTTTAGTTTTTTAAAACCTGACTATAGCTTCGGCTATTCTAGTTTTAGTAAAAGAACACCTCTCACCAACTTCACAACCATTTCTTTTCCTCTGTCTACTTGAAGTTCACTATTCAAATGCTCATTGCTAATCCATTATGCACATTCCTAACAATTTCTGGGGCTCATCTTGGTAACATACAAACTATCAATTCTCAGTGAAAAAAAAAATAGTTGTGTTATTGAAGCATAGTCTCAAAATGGAATTGCTGATGTTTGTAAAGAGCTTGGCCTACTTTAAGAGGGTCCTGTACTATGATTTCTTTGTAGTGGGTCTCAGTGGGCAAGTGAGTTACCAGAAAGCACTTTGATTATAGGTTGCGTTGGTGCCTTTGAATGCAGATTTCATTGTCAAATAAAGCATGTCATTTGGGTTCAGCATCTTTGCATTTTTAATCTTGTTTGATCTCCCTGGCTCTCATTTGCAACAGGTTTGCTGGTCCTCAGTGTGAACCAGCAAGGCTGTGCTGCACTATTGCATGCTCCTCAGGCACTTTATTTATTCTGGTAATTGTTGAAGCATTATAATCCTCCTGTCTTTATCCTGAATGTGTGTCTGCATTTAGAGCCATAGATTTCTCTGGATGTGAGTGGCTGTCAACAACATAGTTTTAATTGTAACTAAATTGTAACACACATACTGTGCGTGTGGGTGTGGGTGTGTGTGCGCTCACACACACACATGTACATCTTTATACATGGCTAGCCTCACACTCACAAACAGGGTAATTTGTAGCACAGCACATGTAAAGACTTAAAACAGGCTTTACACATGTTATAAATAGCTGAGTGTTTTCTCTTTAGTGTAGTGCTGGGTCTTCATGGGAAAACCACAGGTAAGGTATTTATTTTTGAAGTAGGCTGAGTAGGTCTTGGGCAGGAAGCCACCCTGATCAGAAGCTGCTGCTTGTGGTGTTAGGACATCTTCTAGTAGCCCCTGAAAGAGGTCATTTAATCATCTGTGCCTTTGTTTGGAACCAGCCTGCCATATACAAGATCCTGGGATCTGACTCATTACTGAGTACGAATGCAGAGACACCAATGTTGACTATAGGCATGTGTGCAATTGGAGATGAAGCAGTGAAGCATTGCTTGTGTTCTGCTTCTGTTCTTTTTTATTCATGTCTCTCATATGGGCAATATCTATTGCTGGTTGCCTGACTGTTCACATTTTAAAAGGAATTTTAAGGGGAGACAAAGGTTTAGGGAAATAAGACTTAACTGGGTACTGGAATGCTCTCGTTTGTATTCACCCTAACAGCATTTACTGTTGGTGATCTGTTGATGTTCATCAGAAAACCTGAAATCTGTTTTTAGCTCATTAGGTGGGATACTGGGTGCTTCAGATGTTTTCTATTGTATTCATATATATTTAAAAGATTTTATGTATTATTTGTAGATAGAGGGGATGGGAGAGAGGCAGAGAGGGAGAGAAACATCAATGTATGGTTGCCTTTCACCTGCCTCCTGCTACAGACCTGGCTGGAGACCTGGCTTGCAACCTGGTTATGTGCCCTGGCTGGGAATCGAACCAGCAACCTTTGGGTTCACCGGCTGGTGCCTTATTCACTGAGCCACCAGCCAGGGCCTTGTATTCATATTTTGTTAAAAGTATTAGTTTTATCTGTTCTGTAAGATTATAAATTTCTTGGGGGCTGGAACTTCGCTTTGTATTTCCCTTGTACCCTCCAAAGTTTGTTGCATATACTAGTGAAGTATTAGGTGCCTGAGTGATGTAAGTACTGGTCAGTTAGACTTCTAAGATATTCATTCAGCTTCTGCTTAGCTTAGTCATAGCTTGTAATAATAGTTAGGTGTGAAGTTTGGGTTAAATGTTTATTTATTCAGTAGCTCAAAGTATTAATGTATGGGATTATTAGATACTGTGTTGGGCTTATGTCTTTTTCATGCCATTTTTTTTCTTTAGCTAAGGAACCCTTTTTATAATGGACTCAAATGTGGAAAAACAATATGCACAACAGATGAAAGGGGAATGACCCTGCTTAAAGTAGGAGAAGTTGGAGACAGAGCTTGACCAGTTTCCTGTTCATTGCTTCCTCTTCTCTCCTGCTCCCTTTCCCCAAACATCCCAAACCAAGTGGTCAGTGAATCATTTCCTAGAGCTCATAGGTCTCCTCTGAGTATAGTTTGTAAACCATTTACCTAAAGAAAATGTTTTGAGTGTATTATTACACTTAGTGCACCAGCTTAAAAAAAAAAGACTTTATTTTCTGGAGTAGCTTTAGGTTTATAGAGAAATTGAGCATAAAGTACAATTTCCATATACTACCTCTCCCCCTGATCACAAGTTCCTTATAATTAACCTAGTATTGGTACATTTATTATGATTGGTGAACCACTGGTTATAATGTAGTTAACATTGTTAACTGAAGTCCCTATTTTATATTAGGATTGCTCTGTGTTGCATAGGAGCATAATGGCATGTGTCTACCATCATAGTATTACACAGAGTCGTGTCACTGTCCTGAAAATGCCCTGTGCATCACCTATTTATCCTGGGGTCTGACATTTTTTAAGGCATGTTATTTCATAAACGGGGTGGTGGTTTTATCTTTGCTTCACAATTAGAAAAACTCCAGGTTTATACTACACAGAGGCAAATTGGGATTAGAGATTATGATCATGATCCCCCTCTGATAACTCAGTAGATCATCTACAGCTTTTGCATTTGGGGAAGAGCTATAATATCACTGCAGCTAAATACCAAAGTAAATTTCACTGGAATGATACATACTTATTTAGAATATATTGTGGTGTATGAGGTCTGTTTAGAAAATCCAGCCATTGTTAATATAACCAGAACAGTTTGCATGACATGGATGTAACTTGGCAGCCAAGGAGAGTGGGTTGGAATGTGCATGTGTGAATAATGATAACTTCACTGTACTAGCCAGTGTGGGGGCGGTAGATGTTGAGTGGGCATGTGGACTGTGTGGTCATCCCACTCAAAATGACTGACTGAGTAGAGTAACAAATCTGCCTCCAATTTCACATTAAGCTTGAACGTTCCTCTACAAAAACTGTTCAGACTATTCAGATGTGTAACTGGTGACTGGCAGCTTCATCAGGACAGCATGTCCACACAATCCTCATGTGTCATGCAGAGTTTTTTTGAAAAACATCAAGTCACCCAGGTGACTCAGCACCCCTACAGCCCAGATTTGATGCCCTGTGACTACTGGCTTTTCCCAAAACTAAAATCACCTTTGAAAGGAAACACATTTCAGACTGTTAATGAGATTCAGGACAACACGATGGGGCAGCAGGTAGTGATTGGGAGAACTGTGCGAGGTCCCAACATGCCCACTTTGAAGGGGACTGAGGTGTCATTATCCTGCATATAATGTTTCTTGTATCTTGTATCTTCTTCAGCAAATATTTTTCAAATTACATAGCTGGATACCTTCTGGGTAAACTTTGTATTTGAAACTAATATGTATTAATATATGGACAAAGGTTAATTTTGACAATTTTCATGTCCAGATTATAGACCTATTCTTCCAAATACTGATTTGGAAAATAGGTTTTTCTTATTTTTGAAGCCATTTTTTTTACTTTGGTGCATTGCTAATTAAGCATATAATTTTTAGTGTGACACTAACAATGAATACACAATATTAATAAACCAATAAGAAAAGTAGTTTTCAAAAATCACTTTATGTATACTTAATACCTCACTGACCTTTTCTGCAGTTACTTAACTGTTTTAAAAATTCAGTTAATTTCAAAGATAGGGTATTAGTCTATTTATATGTAAATTATCTTTAATTCATGCATGGATTTAAAAGACTATTCCAAAAGATCTTTTACCACACGTGCCCTTTTTTGACTCTGCACTTTTGGGAAAATTGTGAAGTAGTTTCTTGGTGCCCTCCTATCTACCTGTGGTACAACATGCACCAACTCTGGTCTGTATAAATCTCATAAAACTGTATCGTTTTCAGCCAGCATTGAATTATTAATGGAATGATTATTCTAGCTACTATCAGAATTTTCACAGAACCATTTACTGGGATTCTTTTCCCTTTTGATTTTCATTATCAACAAACACATCTAATTAAAAGCTTTACTAAGAAATAATATGTTAGTCAAAGGATATAGAGTTAGTGCTTAGAAGTTACTGCCTGCAAAGAGTCTGGATGTCAATGAAGCTTAAATTTACATTACTGTCCTCCATACAAACAGAACAGGTTAAGATTTTTGTATATGTACTGTATATATATTTTATGCAACTTTTTTTTTTTTTTTTGCCTTTGTTTAGTTCACCTTAGGGAATGTCTTAAGTCAGTGCTTTATATCAAGTTCTCTTTCTTCTAGGGATACATGTAATTTGGAATTGTGTAGTGTTAGTTATTAGTGGGCAAAAAACATATAATTTAGATTTTACTCATTGTAGAACATTTGAAATAAAATTTAATGTGCCATATATGACCCTAAACTATATAGCTTTTAGAGAAAACATGGGGTTCAGTTCCTGGGAGCCTCTGACCGTAACATTTTAGTTAACTGAACAATATATAACTTTGCTGTATGTTTGTTTTTGTTTAAAGATACTTCATTATATATATATATGTATGTATATGTATATATACATATACGTGTGTATATGTGGTGTGTGTGCATGTATATATTGCATTCATTAACATTGAACTCATGGCCAAGAGCACTGTAACTTGTGCCTGAATGAAGCTTGTGAAACATTTTCTCTGAAAGGCACATCAGAGCTTTCTGGCACTTAGGAACATCATGTAGCACTTCAGCACTATACTTGAGGGCCATTTTAAACAGCAAAATCACCAAAGAAAAGTACAGGAAATGTGAAAAACATGGTACTGAATAGACCACAAAAAAACAAAACAAAAAAACACTGGGACAGGAAAGCAGTGTCAGATTTTTTTACCTCAGTAGGGAATGTGTGTGGCTGGTGATTTTTTACAGATTTTTTACAATTGTGCGTGGTCCCAAATGGCTTCAAAGTACCACAAGTATTGATCTTGGAGTTACAAATAAATTTTAACAAGTTGGTGAGCAAATTCACAAGTACAGAACCCACAAATAATTAGGATAACCGGGACATGTACTGCAACTTTGTCTGTCCTGAAAGTATTGAACCGATGTCAATATAATTAAAACAGTGTATGCGGTGGATAGTTTCGGGACAGACCTCCTATATTCACTTACCAATTTCACGCAAGGCAATGTGTAAATGTGAGTGATTGTGAGTGATTTCAGGATGAACAGGTAGACAAATATTAAATAATTATCCAAGTAATTATCTAATTACAACAGTGCTAGTCACTCGAGTGGAAGGGTGCCCTATAGTTAGAGCTGGTCACACAGTGCCCCTCCCAGGCTGAAGAGTGAAGCAGGGCTTCTCTGAAGAAGTAACATTTGAGCTATGCTTTAGAGGATAGATAAAGATTCAAGAAAAGCTGTGTAATAAGCCATGGTAGGGATTTTATATCAACTCACATTTCCTGATACTTTGCTCTTGTCTTTTAGGTAGAGTTGATGCCATTTATATAAATACCTATTTTCCAATATAAGAAAACATTTGCCTTTATACCCACAACAAGATTTCATCTACAGGGTCATTGCTGGAAGGAGGTGCCTGCACTTTATCTCTTGGTTGAGAACTGTAGCTATAAGTTGCTGACAGAATAGTTTATCTCCCTGTGTTGGAGAAGGTATATCTCTAAAATGAAGACTTTTCTCTTCTCCATCTTTTGTTTTTCTTCTCCTTTCTGTCTTGTTTCCTTTGCTCCCCCCTCATTTCCTCCCTGAAATGAGAGAGAGGGAAAGGAAGAGAGGCAGAGAGAGAGAGACAGAGAGGCATCAATGTATGGACAGAGAGGCCTTTCATCTGCCTCCAGCTACAGACCTGGCTGAAGACCTGGCTTGCAACCTGGTTATGTGCCCTGGCTGGGAATTGAACCAGTGATCTTTACCTAATCCACTGTGCCACCAGCCAGGGCCTGCTTTCTTCTTCTTTCTTCTTCCCCTTCCCTTTCCTCTCCTTCCTCTCCTTCTCCTCCTCCTTTTCTTCCTTTTCATCCTCCTTTTCTTCTTTTTTAACTGACTTTTCTTTTAAGGTTGATTGTCAGGTTTCTGAGAAATGAAAGAAATCTCTAATTCTTCCTAGTGAGATAGGCTTCTCATTGGAAGTTGAATAACCAGGCAGTATTGTTAAGCTGCAACAATGCCTCTGGCTTCTCCTACTCCTTATGGAATAAACTCAGAGAACTCACTGAAAGGAATTAATTTTTAAACTTATTGAATTGAATTTAAACACTTAAAATGTACTTTTTTTGGCCTAGGCCAATTTAATAATATATAGACATGGCCCTTGATGGAATGGGAACATCAGCCCATTCATTCACTCATTAATTCTTTATTCACAAGTATTTATCAAATTTCTACCTTGTGAGAGGACCTGTACAAGACTGTTGATATCAAAATGAAAAAGACATATACCTTTTCATGCCTGTCTTCTCTCAGATTTGTCTGAAATAACACCTGCCTCTTCAGATGGTAATTATAATTGTGGATAAGCATCAATTAGGAACTTATTCTATGCCAGGTACCATGATAGCATTTGACATGCTTTATCATCCTAATGGCCCTATGACATGGGTTCTGTTATTGTCTCCATTTTATGGATGACATAACTGGAGCTCAGGGATATAAAATAATTTATTTGAGATTAGTTATTAATAAGTTAACAGACCTAGAGTTTGAACCATCTCTGTTCTTAAGCATATTACACTACCTGTCTTTCTGAAATCATTATGAGTAATTTAGTCACTTTAGGATGTTAGTTTAAGATGCTAACTAGATGGGATTATAAAATTTAAAAATTTTTAAATTTTCTTAAATTATTTGTGGGTGACAGTCCTGTTTCTTGCTTTTTTAACAGAAAGTACTTCCAGCTTCCCCTTTATCTGAAGGATTTTGTACACGAGCTTGTTTTGCTCACTAACCTCTCCCCAAAACTTAGAATAGAATATAATGCTCAATAGGTTTTCACTCAACATATTTTGAGTGATTAAACTTCATTTTCCCAAAGTTTGAGGGCTGGAAGCAGTGATGACTAATCCCCTCTGCAGAGAGTCCTAAGGTTTTCCTTGGAATAAGTTCTTCAGTTTTGGGACTATTTTGTGCAATTTGGTTTATTTTGAGTGTTCTCAACTTTTACAAAATTTTAAAACATTATAAAACAATTTTTGGACCAAGTTATACATGTGCTTAACTAGCTTCAGTACCGTCTATCTTTTATTATTCAGTGATGCAGTACCTTTCCTGTTACTTTATTTGTGGAAGCCCTTATGGTTTCTAAGAGTCATCAGAGTATTTTATCTTGTAGTATTTTTCTCACAGACTTTGCAAAGTAGAGAGAACTAGGTATAGCATATAAACTTTGCACATGAGGAGACTGGGTCCTAAAGAGATCAAGTAGCTATGAACTTGTCTTTTGTTAATTTGAAAAGCAGTATGGCTTTTTCCTGTAATTTATTTTCCTCCTTTTCTTTTTCCTCTTTTCATATTAACCTCCTTACTAATCTTTTTTTCTTCAGAACTTGACAAGTCTTTGTCATTTGTTCTACATTTATAATGATTTTTCTCTGGGTTTTTAATTGTTTCACAGATGTCCCACTGGTGTGCTTCTCACCTGGCACAGAAATAGTTTTCCAGGTCTTCCATGTGCCTTTGTGTTCCCAGTATAGTCCAGTGGCTGCCACAGGGTAAGCCTACTGGTTAAGAAATGACTTAGGAGTCAGTTCTTATGAATCAGTAGGACATATTTGGATTATCTAGAGCCTAAGGCTTGGCAATCAACTAGAATATTATCTTAAAATGAATTAAACTGATGGAACAGATTTACAAGTGCATTCTCTATTCATTTATATATGAGGTTTGTTTGGAAAGCATTGAGCCAATGTCAATATAATTAAAACAGCTTGTGCAGTGATACTTTTGGGACAGAACTTGTAAGTGTATTGGAAACAAATATGGGTCCTTGGAGGGAGCGAACTTGGATTTTTTTTTTTTTTTTTTTTTTCATTTGCTCACTGTTTGTCTTTGGTTAACTCAGTTATGTGCTGAGCTTTGCTTCCTTTCTATAGAACAGAGGTTTTCAAACTTCTCTTATTTAAAAGCCAGAATACTCTGTGTTTAAATGATGATCTTATTTAGATTGTTTTAAAAAAATGAAATGATGTAAAAAGATCTATATTGGTTTAAACAATGTCATGGGCTTGGTACACATTGCTACAGTTTGGAAACCAGTGAGCACTAAAATAGACATAGTACTATCTGTTCTGCCCAGCTCTCTGAGTCCTCTTAAGGATCATATGAAATAAGGTACGTGAAAGTTTTATCATATCTACTTTGTTCTATCGATTATGATGTCATCATGAAGATAATTTTACCATTTTCATATATCTTCCTTAAGTTCATAAACTAAACATGTAACTGTAAACCCAGACTGAAAATTTTAGTCTTAAAATTGATCAGCTGCATTCTAGTAAGAATGTTTTAATTCAACAGGAAGACTGTGTTCAGAAACACTTCTAAAGAAGCTAATAAAAAATGTTACTGAAGACAAAAAGATGGTATAGCCATATGAAAGGAAATGGTGTTAAGCCAGAAATTGGGCTGGCATTGTTTGGCAATAATTAAACTTGTAACATCACAATAATTCCACTGTAGCTTTAGTCTTAGAAGCTGTAATCTAGCTCCCAAGTGAATAAACTGTAAGGCCATAGGCCAGATAGTTTAACAAAAGGCAATTAGATGATTATCTTGTAAACTAGAGGAACAATGATATCATGGCTTAATTAGAGAGCTTGGTAGCAAACTCCAGTTACAGCTTAAGTCTAAAAAACAGTAGCCAGGTCATTTGCAAGATGCTGCAATGATTTAATTTATGAGGAAAACAGAAAAAATTACCAAATGGCTACTGACATCTCAGGGCTGAGATTCAAAGAAAACAAACATGCTTTCATGGCACACAAGTGGTAGCTGGGGATCTAGGGAGAATGATTTAATACAGTGATTATAAAGACTAGTGGAATGAGCAAGGAGTGCTTCCTTGGCAATCAAGAAAATTCCCTTGAAAGGTATTAGACACCCAAATGATCCGAGGGTTAAATCTAAGCAGATGTTTGGGCTTAGTCAGACCCAGAGCTAGAGAGTAGCCTGTGCACTAACTACTAAATAGCTACTCTGGGTTTTGACCACAGGTTAATTGTTAGGTTTTGACTATTTTGCCATTTCCTTGATTTGACTGTTGTTATGCAGATCATAACTATTAATGTCTATCTTTTTGCCTGAAATATTTTATTAAAGTTCTATTTTTTCTCTTGAAATTCTCATTCTTCTTTTTTAAGTCCCTTGCAGAAGAAATCTGTCTGTGAATTAGAACTATTAAATTTTAGAAATAAACTTCTGATATAAGAAACATTTGCAAAGATGGGCACTTTGAGTATGATCAGCAAAATGTCAGTAAAATCAATGTTTACTAAAGTTATAATGAAAACATGTAAGTACATTATTTTTAAATTAATTTATTTTGTTAATTATGCTGCTACATTTGTCCCAATTTCTTTTCCCTTTGCTCCCCTCCATCCAGCATCCATCTCCCTCCAGCAATCCCAATTCCCTTGGTTCATGTCCATGGGTACGTATGTGAATTCTTTGGCTTACCTTTTCCTATACTATTCTTAACATTTCCCTGTCTATTCTGCACCCACCAACTCTATTTCTTTCTTATTTATTTTGTTAAAATATTTTATTTATTATGTTTAGAGAGAGGGAAAGGGAGAGAGGCAGAGAGACAGAGAGACAGAGAGACAGACATCCATGTATGGTTGCCTTTCTCCTGCCTCCAGCTAGGGACCTGGCTGGAGACCTGGCTTGCAACCTGGTTATGTGCCCTGGCTGGGAATGGAACCAGCGACCTTTGGGTTCGCAGGCCAGCGCCTTATCCACTGTGCCACCAGCCAGGGCCATGTATTTCTTAATCCCTGCACCGTTCCCCCTTCTTCCCCTTCCCCCTCCCAGCTGGCACTTCTACAATGTTCCTCATATCTTTGATTCTGTTCCTTCTGTGGTTGTCTACTAAGTTTTTCTTTTTCTTTTGTAGATTCTGTTATTGATAGTTGTGAGTTTGTTGTCATTTTAATGTTAATATTTTGATACTATTTTTCTTAAGTAAGTCCCTTTAACATTTCATATAATAATAGCTTAGTGATGATGAAGTTCACCTTGTCTGGGAAACACTTTTTCTGCCCTTCCATTCTGAATAATAGCTTTTCTGAATAGAGTAATCTTGGTTAAAAGTCCTTTCTTTTTATCACTTTGAATACCCCTTGCCAGGCTCTTCTTGCCTGCAAAGTTTCTTTGAGAAATCAGCTGATAGTCTTGTAGGAACCCCTTTGTAAGTAACTCTTCTTTTCTCTTGCTACTTTTAAGAGTCTCTATATGTAACCTTTGGCATTTTAATTACAATGTATCTTGGTCTGGTCCTTCTTCGGTTTAGCTTGTTTAAGACTCTCTGTGCTTCTTGGTTTTTTTTTGTTGTTGTTGTTGTTGTTGTTGTTTTTTAAAGATTTTATTAATTTTTTACGTGGAGGGGAGGAAGAAGGGAGAGAAACATCAATGTATGGTTGCCTTTCACCTGCCTCCACCTGGGGACCTGGCTGGAGACCTGGCTTGCAACCTGGACATGCACCCTGACTAGGAATCGACCCAATGTCACTTGGGTTCACAGGCTGGTGCTCAATACACTGAGCCACACCAGCCAGGGCCTGCTTCTTGGCCTTGGAACTTTTTTACATAAGTTTTCAATTTCTTTCTCTCCTTCTTCTCCTTCAGGCACCCCTGTGCTTCAAATATTGGCATGCTTAAAGTTGTCCCAAAGGTTTCTATGCCCTTCCTTATTCTTTTCAATTCTCTTTTCCTCTTTCTGTGTTGATTGATTGTTTATTTCTTCCTTATGTTCCAAATCATTGATGTGAACTCTTTATTTTCTTCTCTTCTCCATTGGTTTTGTGTGGATTTTTCTTCATTTCACATAGCTTGAAAGCTTTGTGTTTACCTTTATGTCTTAGGTAGGTTCGTGTCACTTGTTATATTGTAAGGGGCAGAGCCTTAGGAATTCATCAGTGTGGGGTAACCCATCTCACCACATTGTGGTACTGTATGTGGGGGAGGAGTCTGAGAATGAACAATGCCACTTGCCTGTTAAGACCAGCAGTTTCTTCCTCTACCTCAACCCCCAATGCTTTTCACAGTCAGAAGCAATACAGCCCTATTTTTTCTAGTGCTGGAACCATGGGCTGAAAGGTCTGGTCCTGAGGCTGCTTCCCAGATTTAAATGTATGACTGTGATTTTTGCCACAGCCTCAGGTTTGGTTCTGCCTCTGCTATTCTCCTTGGTTCTACCCTTCCTACCTGTCTGGCTGAGTATTTATTTCTTTCTTTGTTGTACTTCCATGTAGTTTGATTTTCTGCAACTTCTTTATTGTTTTTAGTTTTGAGGTAGGTGTAAATTTCTTCTAGTTGTGAGGGAGATGCAGTGTATCTAACTATGCCTCCATCTTGGCTGGTAATCTAAGTAAATCTCTCATAATTTTCTTATGACAGTCCATAGGTATCTCGATAATTTTATTTTGGTTAGTGACTTTCTCTATTTACATTTTGCTCATGATTCTAGTGCCTAAATAAGTAAATTTAGATAAGATGTGAACAATCCGCTTAGTCCATCATCCATATTTTAAATTTTTGTCTTAGTGATACTTTGCATGCTTCTTAGTAGCAAATTATTAAGCCAGGTCATGTGTGCACATCATGGGGACAAAGCCACTCTGAATTTCAATTGGGACTTTCTTTCTTAAGAATGCAACTTCTATGCCATAGAAAGTCATGGGAAAGTCTAAACAACATTATTGGTTCAACTTAGAAATCTCTGTAAATTGTTAATACCACATATATTTTTCTTTTCCCAACACTGTAAAGAATTCATCAGCAGTGCCTGTGCTTACCCTCTGTTGTTGGGATTAGGCTCCTCTGTGTATCCTGTGGAAGAAAGCCAAAGTTGTGTCTGCAGATTTTCAGCTTGATGACACCTTGGCCTAATGACAATTTTTGAAGAAGAGAATGTGACTTTTTTTTCCTTTAAGTCCCAGGCTGGTGAAAATGAACAATTTTGCATAAGAAATAAATCCTTGGCATTAAGATAAATGAAGAGCACCAGTGATGTGAAACTAAGTTTGCTCTGACATAGAGAAGGGGCTAAGTAGAATTCTATGGGAATTCACACACTAGACCTAAATCTTTAATTGCTGCATTAAGTTAAAAAAAAAAAAAAAAGGAAAGAAAAGAAGTATACCTGTTTTTCCTCCAGAAGATGACTATCTATTTAAGTATTTTCCTCCAGCAGTTTTTGAGCAAACTTCCTCAGTGGCTTAGCTTGACCCTGTGCTCTCAAACTGTAAGCCTGAGAAGCACTTGAGACTCTCTTCTTATGGGGGTGGGGTCCTGTGGATGCCCCTACAATTTGCCTGAGTTATGCAGTCACTCACTTCACTAGGAAAGGACACAATCCCTGCCCACTCTGTCTACTTTAACACATAGGTCACTTACTCTATTTCTGTTTTGAAATTACACTGACTGATGCCTTAACACTTTGGAAAATCTACATAAAATGTAACAACAAAAAAGCCCAGAAAATGATTGTTGAAGAATGGGATAGATAGATAAATATTGGGTTCAAAGCACCAATGTATCCAGGTGTGTACTTAACAATTTGAAAGATAAGTGAAGAGCTAGACTTTCGACTTAGCCAAAGATGTTGCCAGGTTGACTGACAGAAAGGCATATTTTATACAGTAAATAGACCAAACTTAAGCTAAGAAAGAAAAGGAGTCTAGGTGGAATTCTAGAACTAGGAGTGGGTCTCTGACTACTTACAGCTTGGAGGTAAAGGAGAGTAGTAGTGACTTCACAGAAAATGTTGCCAGATGAGAGTTTCCCTAGAGGGAAAAGTTAGGTTATAAATGGCTCAAACAGTTATTTGCCTGGATACCGGAAATGGAAGATAGGAAATATGGTCAGAGGTGTTAATTGCAGACACCAGAATCTGCTCTGGTTAGCTTATAAAGAAGAGGAATTTACTGAAAGATATGAGACTTAAAGAAAAATCATTGGGAATCCCAGAAAATAGGCTTGAGACTAAGTGTCTAGGACCAATGCCAAAAACCATTCTTCAGAACTGATCTGATGAGAAAGCAGTCATAGATGCTGTATCTTGGTGGAGAAGCATGCTGTAGAGCTGACCGATGAGTGATCTGCCACCAGCCCCTTGCTGGATACCAGAAAATTTTCCCGTTATCCCTATGGGTACCAAGGATTTGATTTTACCACAATTTCTCCTATTATCCTTAAAAGCTGGACACTTCTTCACTGCCAACACAAGCAAATTAGGTACGCACATTAGATTAATTTTTCTCATTGTTCACTTTCTTATTGCAGTTAGCAGATAGAAACACTCTCAGTTTGGACAGCATTTAGATTCACTTACCTGTTTGATTGAAATACAGTATATTTTATATGAACATGTCTTTATTATCCTTAGTTCATCTTAAAAATTATAGTTATCAATTTTTTCTTAAAGATTTTATGTCATTATTTTTAGAAAGAGGGGAAGGGAGAGAGGCAGAGAGGGAGAGAGACATCAATGTATGGTTGCATTTCACCTGCCTTCAGCCGCAGACCTGAGACTGGAGACCTGGTTTGCAACCTGGTTATGTGCCCTGGCTCAGGGATCGAACCTGCAACCTACTTATCAATTTTTAAAGCTAAGGGTAGGATTTCTGAATGTTAACATTTGTAAGTTCATCTCAAGATGTGCGTTTTGTGAGGCAAATGGGTCAGTGATAAATTAAATTTGGGAAATGTGGAGTAAAGAAACAAAGCTTTTTAAACTTAAGAGTAGGATGGGTATGAAAAATATCTTAAAATATATTTAGTCTGCCACATATCCTAATGTGTTTGGGCCATGGAATCCATTATGCAAGGGACACTTACATTCTAAGGAATACAGTTTGAGAAACACTGCATTAGACTGTGACCTCTTCCAGAACAAGGATTTTGACTCCCTCATGTCTGTGTTCCTTCTGCCTAGCCCAGTGCCTGATACACATTTGTTGTATTGATCAGAATGATGTCAGCAAAGGTCTTTTTTCAACCCTAGTTCCTGTTGTTATCTTTGATGATCTGTGGAGTCACACTTTAATCATTTGTGTCTCTTGAGGTCTTGAGTTCCTTGTCTACTATTTGAAAAGCCTCCCCTGTTAAAGTGCTACCTTGGTTTGGGTTCATTTGAAATAATGGAATTCTAACGGACAAAATGTTATAATGTGTTGCAGGATAAAATTATCTATGTGTGGATGTTAATGATCTTCACCATTTTCCTAGCTTCTATGTAGGAAGAAAGTATGCTCCCTGGGCAAACTCCCAGGTCTTCTTAAAACTAAAGAAAGTGGAAGAAAACTAAAGAAATTGAGAGGTTGTGTTAAACTATATAATAAAGAGTTGAGAGATGAAAATAGCAAGCAAGAGGGGCTGCCCAGAACAGATGTTAGAGTGTTTGGGTCAGGGCCAGGAGGGAGAGTGATCATGAGCTAGCTGCTAACCACAGAAAGAATCTTAAAAAAGGCAGCAATGAGGAGAAAATAATTTTATGGTGTTTTTTATGCATGAAGAATGGACTCCTTCATTTTACATTTCGTCATGATTCTTAAGTAAAAATGTGTGGAATCTTCTGCATCCTGGTTTGTAATTCTCTCTGACATGTTACCGTGACTGGAATCCTATGGCTCCCAGGATCATTAGTGAAAACCTATTTAATTCACTTTTTTCCTCTCTGGGTTTTCCCTCAACTTTTCCTAATGTCCTCACTCCTCAGACAAAATTGGTGGCTTCACGTCATTTTAGATGAAATTTTACACACTGATATTATTTTTTTGTTTAAAAGGAAACTTGGTTCACGTTTTGAACATCTGTGAGTCTGTGGCAAATTCCTTTTTGAGAAGGTGACCAGTCTCCTGGTGTCTAAACTTTCTTTTGCTAAGGTAGCAGAGGAAAAAAAAAAAAAAAAAAAAGACTTTTGAGTTTTTCTGATGATTTTCAAGAGAATATCATTCTGGGCAGGACAGGCTCAGTGCTGCTCCTCACCGATGGGAGGCCTCTGGCTCTGCCTCTGACGGCCTGCTTAGAAGCCTTCTTATTTCAGTTTCCTGGGAGCTTCCATGGCCAGTACCAGTCTTTTGTCTTCAAATCTCTTGAGCTTTATGTCTTGCAGTTCCTTTTTTTTTGCTTTCTGATGTCCATTCATCTAACCTGTTGAGAGAAGTGAAGTTATCTTCTGCTTTATTATGGTCAGTGCCATTGAGGCAAATCTCTGCTTGCCTGGCTTACAAAAAGCAGATGTTCCCATGTGAAAATCCTGGCTTTGAAACTAAGTTAATTATGCAGTATGTTACCTTCATTTGTACTCTTCGGAGTATGACTGAGTATGACCAGAAGTTTGTCCTGTGATTTATTATTTTTTTCTTAATAAATACTCTTTTGCTCTTAATTTTTTACAACTATCATATAGAATGAGTAAATATATTCATTTGTTAATCCCAAAGAACTATGTTTAATACCCTGCAATTTAGATGGAGAAGAGTTAATATGAAACTTTTCTCCGTATTTTATCCTGGAGATACTTTTTTCTGGGTCTGAGTCTGTCTTGTCATTACTTAATGGCAATGAAAATTAAAAGAACTTTTACTCTGCTGTCCACTGTTCCATAGTTAATGAAGTCCATCCACTTACACACCTACCCACCCATCCACACCCAAGGAAATCCTGTTTCATGATGAAATTGACCCTCAGGGCTCTGTTTCTGAAAAGCAGTCTGGGAGTTTTCTGTATCCTTGACTGGTCTGTTATAAAACCATTTTGTCAGGTGCAATTATAGTGTACGTAAGTCGTGTTCATATGTGTGTGTGTGTGTGTGTGTGTGTGTGCACGCACACATGTGCATTTTCCAACCCTGACAGGACAGTTTTACCCTAAGGGATTGCTAGCATACCCCATCAACTCCTAGCCCTTCAGGATGGTGGAAGTGACAGTTGGAGAGAGCATTGCATAATGGAAAGTGTACTGGGCTAGATGCTTGCAGACAGGGTTTCCATTTCTCCTTGTACCACTAATTTGCTGTGTGACTTTGGATGACTTACTTAACCTCTCCAGGAGTCAGTTCTTTCACCAGGAAAAGGAGTCAATAACATTTGCCCTTCTTGATTCAGAGGGCTGTAGGGAAAATAAAATGAGAGCATGAATGTATGGGTAGTTTGAAATGGATGAACCCAGGCTTCTACTGATAAACTTCAGGATGCCTGACAGAAGAGATATCTATCTGCAGTAAAAGGCAGTGTTAGTAGGAGTAGCTAATATGGAAGAGTTTCTGCCTCATTTCAAATTAAAATGCTATACTGGGCAAGACAACTAGCAGCCCTGTATTTTGATTTGTTTATATGCAGAGCAAAGCGCATCTCCTATTTTTACTTGCCTTAAAGTTACCCAAACACATTTTGAGTCTGTATTAGCAAATATGTTGTTAAAGACAGAGCCCATCACCCATCGTGTGGCTTGATTGCCAAGCACGGGAACTTAGGCATCATTCAGACCTGGGGCTGAATCTGTTTTTGTACCTACTAGGTATGTGTCCTGGGACAAGCTATTTACTCACTCTAATCTTTAGTTGTATTATCCACAAATGGGCATTAATATAGTGTGTGACCTCTATAGGATAGAGATAACATGTTAAAGTACCTCCCATACTGCCTACTCATAATGAGAATTCAATAAATGCTAGATATTAATAGATAGCAACAGCCATGGGGGTCAGTTGGTTTCTTCCTTGTGCTCTTCTGAACTTCTGTATGTTCTATGACTCTCCACTTCCCCTTGGGTTTATTGAGGTATAATTGACATATAATGACTTTTTAATGATCATATGTAAAGGTTTATTGTTTTTTTCAACCATGAATGAAGAAGAATTGGTTGTGAATCGGCACAGTGAGCCAGTCATGACAGTGCTTCCTAACATTTCCACAGGCCATATAACTCATATGGTACTTTCACACATATCTCACACAGCTCTTACAACCCACTGACAGTCAATATTATTCACATTCCACTTCACAGGTCTGGGGGCTGAGGCTCCCAAACACAGCTCATGAAGTGGTAGAGCTCAAAAGCATCAGAGATGATTATAGTCAGCAGCAATGAACAGATACCCAGTTACAGTTGTGTAAGGAAGGATTCTCCAAAGAAATAGAGTGTATATATATATTGAGAAAAGTTGCAGCCATTATTAATATAACAAGAACAGTATGTGCGGCATCGATCTAACCTGGTGGTCAAGGCACTCAGCGGACAGGAATGCACATGTGTAAACAATGATGACTTCACTGTATGAGTCAGTGGGGCCTGTAATTGCTGTTGAGTGAGCATTTGAACTGTGTGGCTGTTGCATTCAAAATGAGCAAGTAGAGCAACAAATCTGTATTACATTTTGCATTAAGCTTGAACATTCCTCTGCAGAAACTATTCAGATGATTCAGAAGGCTTTTAAGGGTGATGCAATGAGTGCAGTGCAAATAAAAGTGTGGCACAAACGTTTCAAAGATGATCAAGAATCTGTTGAAAGTAATCCATGTTATGGAAGGCCTGCAACAAGTAGAATGCCTGAGAATGGTGAATGTGTATGAGCTGCAGTCAGTAAAGATCTGACTGACCATGAGAACTAGAAGCTGATATGAGGATTCCAAAAACTACTGTGTCCAAAAGTTTGATGCAGGATCTTGGCAAGAAATGTGTCGTAACAAAACTTGTTCTGCAGCTTCTGATACCAGAGCAGAAGGAACATCATGTTACAGTTGCCAATGACTTGATTTAAGCCAGATTTCCTCAATGAACCAATGAACCAGACTTTGCTCAAGAAGGTTGTAACTGGAGGTGAATTGTGGCTCTATGGCTATAACCCAGAAATGAAGGCCCAGTAGTCCTAATGGAATTTGCTGGTTCTCCAAGCCTGAAGAAGGTGCAGCAAAGTTCAACAAGATCAATACCATGTTATCTGTATTTTTTTGATTGGGAAGGTGTTGTCTATTATGAGTATACCCCTCCAGGCTAAATAGTTCATAAGTACTACCTCAACATTCATTGGTTGACAGATGCAATATGATAAAAATGGCCACAGCTAAGGGCAAGTGGTGATTGGTAGCTTCATCTAACAATGCACCTGCTCATGTATCACATCTCATGCAGTGTGTTTTGGCAAAACATCAAATCACCCAGGTGACTCAGCTCCCCTACAGCCCAACTTTGGCTCCCTGTGATTTCTGGCTTTTCCCAAAACTAAAATCAGCTTTGAAAGGGAAGAGATTTCAGACCATTGATGAGATTCAGGAAAACACAAAGGGGCAACTAATGGCAATTCCAACAAAGGATTTTGCAGGGTGGTTTAAACAGTGGAAGAGACATTGGGAAAACTTTGTGAGGTCCCAAGGTAGCCATTTTGAAGGGGACTGAGGAGTCATTGTTCTATGTACAATGTTTCTTGTATATTCTGTAACAAATGTCTATTTTTCATAGTACATGGATGGATACTTTCTGGAAAGATATCTATCTCTCTATTTATATATCTCTATATCTGCTATCTCTATATCTCTATAGATAGGGAGGAGGGGAGAGATTGATTTTGATTTTAAGGAATTAGTGGACATGATTGTGGAGGCTGGCAGGTCCAAAATCTGCAGGGTAGGGTATGCTGGCAGGCTGGAGACCCAGAAGTGTTGATGTTATAGTTCAAGTTTGAAGGTATCTGCTGGCAGAATGCCTTCTTCTTCAGGAGTGATCAGTCTTTTTCTTAAAGCCTTGAACCGACTGAATGAGGCTCACCCATATTATGGATTGTAATGTGCTTCAGTTAAACAAAGTTTATTGATACAAAGCTTACTTTCACCTAAAAAAATACCTTCACAGCAACATCCAAACATACTTGACCAAATATCTGGGTAGCATGGCTAAGCCAAGCTTATGCAAAGTTGGAGTAGCTGGGTTGTCACCATGAGACTTTTGTCCTTGAGCTTATAAACTGGCTGCTCCATCTTTGACTGTTACAGGCAGAAGGAGGCGATAAGGGCAAAAGGCAAAAATAACAAATTTTAAATCATCCAACTCTTCCCTTTTCAAAAAGCTTTCCTGGAAACCCCACCTAGCAACTCTTCGTTGGTCTTATAATCAATTAATAGCATTTTGATCACTCTTGGATGCAAGAAATTTTGGATGCGTAGTATTTTTATCTAGGCCATTCCAAAAATAAAAATAAAAATCAGGATTCTGTGACTCACAAAGTGGAAGAGAATAGATATGGAGCAGGCAAAGGGTGGTGTCATCCGCACTAGGTATTTTAGTGCCCCATCAGTTACTCTTTGTTCCATACCCAATCGCTCACCATATACATGGGGTGCATCACTTTTGAAATAATCACTGAGTTCTATTTTGATACGTGAGCCCAAGATCTGTATGACATTGCCTTAGGTTTGACGGGAGCCAATAAAAAAGTAAGTAGGAATTGTTAGACATTGACTGTTCTGTATGCTCATGGGCCAAGTAGAGAAAACGCTTCTTTCTTTCATTATGTGGGTGGGAGAGACACAAAAAGGATGAGGGCTGAGGAGAGGGGGCAGATGTTAGCAAGCATCTGTGTGGCTGATATATTGTATGGGCCAAACAATTTTTCAAAACTTGTTTGCATTATTTAATATGTTCTTGCTATAAGGCATGAAACAGTCTACCTCTTTTTCTTTTTTTTAACTTTAATTTTATTTTATTGTTTTTGTACTACATTTATCCCATTTTTCTACCTCTTTTTCATTGTCATAGTCTAAGTGTTTAACTGAATCCCAGAGAGAAACAGCTGTAGCATTGGACTTCTGTGGTGCCTAATAATATAAGAAATAACAATTGGAAGAAAATAGTATCAGAGAGTATTGGAAAATCCATCTTGATAATTGAATTGCTTGAGTTTGTTATTTTTAAATCAGATATTCAGAAGGTCTCTTTTATATTTATTTACAAGTAAATATTTCAAAAACCATTTAGTGAAAAATCATTTGGAGCTAAAATGCGAACCATATGTCATATTATTGAAATGTGACCAAACCAGTATCTATATTTTAAATTTTGCTCAAAGGAGAGCAAAGTAAAGAAATAATTTTTTAATGTTGTGTACTGTCTCTCTGTCTCTCTCAGACACATTTGCACACATATACACTCCTGTATACATATATTATATCTGTCTCTCTGTGTTAGTCTTGTATTTGTTTCATAGTCTTTTCTCAATATTGCTGTGAACTATACTTTGTTGTTTAATTCCCATATAGCTTTTTGGGCACTTTTGCAATTCTAATTCTTCCTGGTTATTGCATTCCAAAAGAGTGAGGGGAAAGGGGGTTTGTATGCAGGACATTTTAAATTCTAATGTCAGGGGTCATTAGTCTATCTTTTGTTGCAGTATCTAGGGGCTGAGCTTTTTTACATACCAGTGATAATTTACAAGAAAGCTTTTAAAAGTAGAGTTTCAGATTTTTTCCATTCTCAGAACATGAAGAGCTAATTGAGAAAACCTAAAATAAAGATCATTTCCATATTCCATATATTTGAATGTTGTGCTTGTGGAATTGATCACTTGTGGTTGGGGAGAGTGGATACCCCATATCTGCTTTAGTTCATTTCACTTCCAGTCACAGCAACTGCCCTAGCTGGTCTCCTATGGGAGCTTTAGGAGAACAACACCAAATGAAACATTTAGAATTCTTCTCATAGCTTCAGATTGCCATGTTTTCTGTATTTTTCTCATGTGGTATCTTATTTTTTCTCCACCTTGTGTTAATATTAATATTTTCCTTGAATATAAATGGGATTTACAGATTTCCACCAAAGGCAGTTTAGATTCCAGCACACTGCCCAGCAATCCTTCTACCTGTCCCCATTCCCCCAACTTGTCCTGGATGACTTTCACATTCTTTTCTCTCCTCAGACCTCCAGGGGCTCTTCTGTTTGTCCTACTATGTGGACAACCTTATTCCTGTTACACTGAGAAAGCACAGTCAGAAGGAAACCTCCGCATGCTTTCTCCAGCATTTCTGCGGCTGGACCACATGCCCTGTTGCAGAGGATGAGCCATTCTGTCCCTACCCTCGGTCTTCATGGGCCGTGCCCCCACCCCCTTGCTCCTGCAAGTATCTGCTCTCTCCTGCATCATTTGGATTCCTCTCCCTACTAGATAATTCCCGGAAACATTCAAAGATACTATAATGTCTCCATTTTAATTTATTTTTAAAAGAAGTTCTGCTTAATACCTTCTGGACATCAAACGTTTTTCTGCTCCCCATCAACAACAAAGAACATCACAAGCATTTTCTCCATCAGACATCTACCACTCCTTAAATCACTGAGTCACCAGAGGCCCCTTCTTGGCCAAATCCATTGTTCTACCCCCTGTTCTGTCTTTACTTATTCATCAGCCATACATGACAACTTGATCAAGTCCTTCTTCCTGAAATACAATTTTTTCTAGTTGGCCTTTGGGATCACCATACTCTTCTGATTTTTCCTACTACCTTGGGGCCACTCCTTTTTGGTCTCCTTTGCTGGTTCTTCCTCTCCTTTCTGACTGGTCAACTTACAATGCCCCCAGGTTCCATTCTTAGAACTTGTCTCTTCTCTCTCCTTTCACTCCATAGATGGTCTCATGCAGACTCATAGGTGCATACTGATGTTTTCCAGATTTCTGTCTCTAGCTCAGGCCTCTTCTTTCAATTTAAGACTTTGATTGCCTCTCCAAAGCCTATCCCCACTTGGATATCCAAAAGGCTCATCAAACATAAATGCTATCACCCTGGTCAGGCTACCAGCATCTCCGCCTAGACTTTGGCTTGGCTGTTTTCTCCCATTCTATCACTGCCACCTCATTTGCAACACAGCAGCTAGAATGCTTCTCTTAAAACTAAGCCAAATTTTGTCAGTACTCTGCTCAAGACCCTAATAGCTTCTTATCTCAAAATAAAAGCCCAAGTTCTACAAGGGGCTCATAGCCTAGTCCCACTTGTCTCCCTGACTGGCCAGGTACCAACTGTCATTGACCCCCCACCCCCAGCCCCGGCCCTTGCCGCCACACTGGCCGTTTACTGTTACTCAAGTATACCCAGCAATTCCCACCTTGGCCTTTAGTAGTTTTCTCTCCTAGGTCATCCTTCCCCTGGATTGCTTCATCCCTTTTTATAGGTCTCTGCCCAAATATTATCTTTTTAGAAGGCCTTCTGTCTCATAAATCTTCTACCTTCTATCCTCCTTATCTGTGTTTTATGAGCACATAAGATTTGGTTGATTTGTTTATTTTCTGACTCTCTCTCTGCAGTGTGATCTCCAAGAAAGTAGGAATTTGACTTGGTCTCTACTTTATCCCTAGGCCCTAAAATAATGCCTTGCAGGTAGGAGTCTCCCAATAAAATACCAATTACATAATGAAAACCTGAATGAGAAATATACATTTAAATATTTAAGCAAGAAATCTTGGTAGTTGTCCTGAAATCAAATACTCATGATTGTGAAATCTTATTTTATTTTCTGAACCCTGACATCTGTGGTTTTGGTATTTTATGTCTTCAGCCAACTTGTGATGTTGGTTCTCCTAAAGAGATGAAATAGTAAAGATCTGTGTTAATTTTCTTGGGTTTGGGACCCTTATATTACAGTGTTAATTAAGGATCACAGTAACTGACTTTTCAAAATCAAATCTTGCCTCTCTCTTTCTGTATCAGTAAGGAACCAGTCAGGAAACAGATGGCATATGCAAGTTGTGTAACCTGACTATAGAGTTTAATAAAGGTATCCTTTAAAACACACAAAACCCTGGAGTGCACTGCCCTGAGGTGAGTAGCAGCCTTTTCTGGTACCAACCAAAGCCTGGAAGAGAAATGAGAGGGAAGGGTCCTGGAATCCTGGGGAGGGCTGGAGGGGAGACCTTTTGACAGATCTAGCAGCCTTAGGTTGAGGGACACAAGCAAACTGTGATAAACTCTGGAGGGTGGCCAGGAGCTGAAAGAATAAATGTTTCAACTTCTCTCTTTCTCTAACTCTGACTGAGGCTTCCCGTTGGAAGTCAGAAGACAAGGAAACCCTTGGCTGCAATCTACATAGCCCGACCCCTGAGGTAGACAACAGGATAGAAAAGGGTAGAGGGCAAATCTGAAAGGCCAAGCGCACACATCCAGCAGAGCATCCAAGTGCCATCTCTCAAACTGCAGCCTAGCCTCCAGATTCCACACTCATCTCCCCTGTATTCACTCTTCATGCAACAGCTAACACAGAACCATCCATTAGTTTATTGTGGTCCCTTGATTAAGATGAAATTGTTCAACAGCTTTCCCCTGAGCTTGGCATAAAATCCAAATCCACTCTAGTTGTGTAGAAGACCCATGACTGGCTCTGTCTGACCCTATCCTCCCCTCAGTTCATACTACACACCCACCCTGGCTTTCTGCACCCACTCACACTGGCTTCCACTTCCCAGAATAAGCTAAGCACATTGTCCTCATTGGTTCTGCATACTCATAACCTTCTGGTTGGAACACCCTTTCCTCAACCCTTTACATGGTTGGTTCCTTCTCATGATTTGAATCTTATCATTTAAGCATCACCTCAGGAAATTCCTATAGAATATTTTCCACTTATTCTCTTATCAGAGCACCTCAATATTTACTTCACAGCATTTACCACAAAGTGTAAGTGGCCCCTCCCTCTCTCATTCACTCTGTCATCCTCAGACTCCAGACCAATTCTCGCTCAGGTGATTTCTCCGTAACTATTTGATGATTGATTGAACAAACATGGTTTTCAATGAAAATATCTTTCCATTTATGTAATGAAAAAAGGTTATCTTTGAGCTTATTTTGAATGTATTTGAATTTCTATCTGTTATTTGGGGGATCTCAAATATTTAATAAGTGTTTAATATATATTCGAATAAAATACATTTACTAGCAACTGGTTTTCTATAGCTTGGCTGATTATTTTTATTCTTTAACATTTTATTGTGGTTGGCCTATTATGTCTTTAACAAAATTAAGTTTAAAAATGAGCAGTACAGGCAAAGAACCTAAACAGACACTTCTCCAAGGAAGACATACAAAGGGCCCATAGGCACATGAAAGAATGCTCAATATCACTAGCTATCAGAGAGATGCAAATTAAAACTATAATGAGATACCACTTCACACCCTTCAATGGCCATCATCAGTAAATTAACAAACAACAAGTGCTGGGGAGGATGTGGAGAAAAGGGAACCCTGGTGCGTTGCTGGTGGGAATGCAGACTGGTGTGGAAACTATGGAAGACAGTATGGAATTCCCTCAAAAAACTAAGACTAGAACTGCCTTATGACCCATTGATTCCACTGCTAGTATTATACCCAAAGAATCCTGAAACACCAATTCAGAACATTCAATCCCATGTTCGTTTGTAGCAGCACTATTTACAATAGCCAAGTGCGGAAAAAAACCTAAGTTCCCTTCAAATGGATCAAAAAACTGTGGTACATTTACACTATGGAGTTCTATGTAGCAGAAAGAAAGAGAGAACTCCTACCATTTGTGATGGCATGGATAGAACTTAAGAGTATCGTGCTTAGTGAGATAAGCCAGGCAGCACTTAATACAGGAAACTAGTGAACCAACAAACAAGCAAACAAAAGAGAACCAGAGACATGAATACAGGGAACACATTCAGCATGTAGAAGGGAGGGGTTAGGGTCGGGGAGAAGGCAGCAAAGAAGGGGAACAGTTTAGTCAAGGAACTAGCATGGATGACCCATGACACGAATAACACGTGGGATTGACTGTGGGGTAGGCATAAGGAGGGTGGGGAAGGGGAGAGCAGAGGGGGGAAATTGAGATGAATGTAATATAGCAACAATAAAAAGAAAAGGAGCAATGCTCTCTCCTCCCTCTGTAGTTTCACAGACTGGAGTTCTGGGTGATTTATTGGAAGTTGGCATCATGTAGTGGCAAGGTCTGAGCTTTAGGGCCAGAAAGACCTGCCAAACTTTAGTTCAGCTGCTACCTGGCTGGGTAAAACTGTAGAAAAGTTGTGTAGCCTTTCTGAACCTCAGTTTCTACATCCTTAGAAACAAGGAGAGTGTGGCCTAATTCATATAGTTGTTAAAGGACTGCAGGTGACAACAGATATCTTCCTCTTTTCCCTGTGCTAATCACTGTCCTTTCAGTACAAAAAAGTGCTCAAATCCTCCCTTTTCTCTTTTAAGCTGCTGCTCAGCTGTACCTTCTCCCCAGTCCATGTTTCCTTCATCTTTATATTTCATGTCCGTATTCTGGTTACGGGCAATCTTACTAGGAGGCTCTCTTGTCCACACTGTCTTTATAATGTTGAAGTTGTTCTCTAGTGGAAGCAGCCTGGAGCTCAACTGTGTCCATGACAAGTTATAGACCTATCTAGCTTTCCAGTTGGCAACCTATTTGCTAGACAAACGTAGACAGGCACTTTCATGCAGTGAAACACTTTGTTAGGACTTCAGCCTCTAAGGGACAGTTTGAGGTGGAAAACAAAAGGCATTAAAACCTTGTACAATACTAACCCTGTTACACAAGGAAAACCAAATAAGTTTATCTGGCAAAAAAGTATGGGTATGCTTTCAATAAAAGAAACCCTAGCTATGGGGCACTCTCTCTACAGAGACAAGACGTGTGGAAGTTTTGTCTTTTGTTTATTTATCTTTAGTTAAGTTTAACTAAAATGCTTTGAATGCATTCTCCGTGCCAGACATTTTTCTTTACTCTTTTAGGTGAATTCAGAACTATTTAGCTTATAAAGTAAAAAAAAATATTTAGGTGCATGAAGCTTTTACTAAGATTTGATGCAAGAATCGGATAGTTTTAAAACTTGTTGGTACTATATGTGCAGTTTGGCTACATTGAATAAAATAGATAAGATACAGTCTCTGTCCTCCTGGGCCTCACCATCAGGCTCGGTGTCCCTTAACTTGATGACCATAGTCCTTCTTTTCTAAATAGAACTATTTCACTTCTTACACAATACTTGAAACAAAGTAAATTTGAAGATAACTAGATAAAGCCCTTCTTTATTTTCAAATTACAGATAGCTTATATTTATATATGTCTCTCTGAGACATACTGTTCTAAATTGTAATGTAAGACATACCTAATACCAGACCTCTGTAACACGTGTCATTTATCATTAAGCGTTACATGTTTGGTAGAAATCAGGGCTTCCAAATTAGTGGTTCCATGCATGGGTCTAATCTCAAAGTTATCATATTAATTTCCCTAAGTGGGATAAAATTGGGATATTTCACATAAAATACAGATGTGGGACTCTCTTAAAGCACTAGAAGACCAGGTTGCCTCAGACCTGCATTCCCGTGTAGCAGCAGTGGGTGGGGCTGGCGCCTGCCGACCCACCGAGATGGGGCTGCTCTCAGGCTGCCTTGTCCTCCCGGCTCCGCAGTGGATGCACATGTCTGGAAACTGGCTTGCATCATGCACTTACCCCCTTGGCTATTAGAAAACTTAGATGTGTGAGCTCTGATAAAAGTCCACAGAGGGGAGGTTGTAGGATTTTCATCTACAAAGTGGATGGAATTTGAGATACTGGTAGGATTTATGTAATTGAAGACATGGGATGGAAATTAGAGGGAAGTTCATTCCAGGCAGGAGACTAATTTTGATGCTGAATCCCATTGGTAGGTAGTGATGGTTTGTGAGGTACATCTTAGTTATTCTGTATTCAAACTAATTAAGGATGTATTCTTACTTTTTTCTTTATAAATGAGAGCAGATTAAAGGTTAAGATTGTTATTTTCTTTCAACCTTATAATCAGATATACTTTCTTGAACGAAAAGAAAAAGGGAAGTTAAAGCTACTAAGACCTAAAGAATGGATGTATGTCAGGTCAATTACATCAATAAGCCACTTCAAGGTTTATGAATTTAACAATTAAAGTTGTGTGTGTATGTTTGTGAGGTATGTGTATGGTAGGGTGTGTGGTTTATGTGATATATGTATGTCATGTATGTGTATGAGATGTGTGTGCACAAGTGGGGAGTGTGTGTATGTAGGTGTGGTGTATATATATGGTGTGAGGTGTGTGTATGTGTGATATGGGGTGTATGTATGGTATGGGGTATGAGTGTATATATGGTCTGGGGTGTGTGGGGTGTGTGCGGTGTGAAGTACGTTTATACGGTGGGGGTATGTGTTGTGTATCTGGTGTGTGTGTAAATGTGTGGTGTAGTTTATGTGTGGTGTGGGGTGTATGTGTATATGTTATGTGTGGTATGGTGTTTGTGTATGCTATATGTATATAAGGTGTGTATGCATATATGTGGTGGAATGGGATATGTGTGTGGTAGAGTGGGCATGTTCGGTATGTGTGAGATGGGGTATGTAAGTATGGGGTGGGGTGGGGTGTGTGTGGCAGGGTTTCTATGTATGAGTGGGGTGGGGTGGTATATGTATGTGTACAGTGTTTATATGTATGTGAGGTGGAGTAGGGTGGGGTGGTGTATGCATGTGTGGGGTGGGATGAGGTATGTATGTATATATATGTATATATATATATATCATGGAATATGTGAATGCATTGTATGTACATGTATGAGGTATCAGTGTATGTGTGTCATTTTGCGTTGTGTATGTATATCAAAGGGACAAATGTTCAGCATTCAGATCTGTCCAAAAAAAAATAAGGCTGAGAAAAAATTGCCATTTGTTCTATATCTCCCAAAAGACAGTAAAAGCCTTTCTCACAGTAGTTGAGCTGGTATTTTAAAAAGGAAGCCAGGCCTGTTGGAAGAATGAAATATGGTGAATTTGACCAAGATTCCTTCAAGGTTAGGTGTTTTGTCATCAAAGAAGTTCAATGCCCTGTGGTGTTTTTCAAACCAGACTCTTCCTGTATGTAGGATTTCCCTGTTAACACCGTACTTAAGGTGACATCTTAAAAAGCCACTTTTAGAATAAAATTGCATCTATGGTGGTAACAATTTTTTATGTAAGGACTTGTTTGTTTTGCAGGACAATTAGCCTTTGGCTGTCAGGCAGAGGGCTGAGGAAGGGGGCAGCCTGGGTAAAGTTTGTTTTGCTTTGATGATATTGTTAGGGGATTTCAAATGGAAAAGTTTCATTTTCCTGGCAAGGCCAGATCTATTATATAGTTTGATGTTTCCTTGGTCTTCAGAATGCCTGCCATAGGGGTTTATTCGTGTTAAATTGAAAACAGATCTGCTTCCCAAGGAAAGGCCCTTTTATTGATCCCGACCTTTCCCTTTTGCTGATAAAAGCTTGTTGAGTTGCCTTTTAAACAACCAGAAATCACTGTGTTTCTTTTTCTTGCACTCCTTAATTTATCCTGTTCAGAGGCCTTACATGCTTAAAAATCAATTTCCTATGGAAATCATAAAACAGCCTTACTCTGGAAAGAGTTAAGAATATAGAACACTGTTAACAAATTGCACATGCGGCTTATGGGAGGAAGGTCAACACTCTTTCCCTCCCTTGCCCTCTTCAACTTGTCCTTCCTCTGTGGTTTTCATCTGTATCTTCTGAGTTCTCATGAGCCGTACCTTAGGCTTTATTTCATCAAGTAGTGCCCTGAGAAAACTTGAAGCACTGAATTGGGATTATTCGTTTATTTGCTGGAAGAATCAAGAAATTAATTTCCTCCAAGAGAAGAATGACATGTCTGGCCAAACAGAATATTACTTAATGTAATAGAACTCCCAAATGAAATTGAGGAGCTGGTCTTTCCCTAACCTGGAGGACCTGAGATTATTGAATTCCAGATTCCAATATAAATTCACATCTGAACTAGCAGGTCCTCCCCACCCCACTCTTCCAGCCTTTTCTCTCCCTTTTCTGTGTGTCCTGCACAGTGTTTCTGTCACCCACCAGAGGGCCACATGTCTTAGCCAGCTCTAAGTCAGGGAATAAAAGAATTAATGAATTGGAACTTAATCCATAACTCCTCAACTCTGCAGCTTTATTTTTTTTTAATAGTTCATAAATTTCTTATTTCCTTTTTAGCCTAGATTTCCTCTGTGGTGAAGCAGAGGTGTGCAAGCCTTTGGGTCTGACTCATAAAAACACTTAAAGGAAAAGACTAGGCTGTGTAACTGCCTGTTATTTACCCTCATAGTATTCCAGAATTGACCCAGAGTTTGTGTCCGAATTTGTTCTAATATAAAGAACCCAGTGATCAACAACACAACTACTTCCAAGTAGAATAAGTTGTGCATACTTAAAGACCTAGGAGGTCAATGTATATTGTTTAGAACTCTCACAAGTAATATTGAGAGCATGGCAGAGGCCTAATGGTATACATAGAGATCTCTATTTTCAAATTTTTAAAGTGACATAGTAAGGTTTGTGATTTTTCAAAATAACTAAATTCTGTGTCTATCTTTCTGAATTCAGCTCTCTATGGACCCTGCTTTGTCACCTTTGTCCTCCTTGGGGTTATAAAATTGGGAGATAAATTAGTAACTGATTTCTCAGAGAGTTAAGGTTTGAGAAACATATTTCACAGGTCATAAGTGCCTCATACAAAGCTTTTTGACAGCAAACAGGCACAAAGGATATGTTGAAATTGCAGCATATATTGTTAGGGGGGGAAAACTCCAAGATTGGAATTTCTGTGAAGCTATGGGTTTGAATAGTTTGCAAGGACAAAAGCAAAAAATTAGCCAATGTTAGGACCCTGGAGAGAAAGTCTCACTGGTCACCCCTTGGTATCTTTTTCAATCAGAGAGGGCTGGCTAGCACCCGTTAATGCAATCTCCTGGTTTTTCCCCTTACGCACATTCTTCTGGGACACAGCAGTCCCGGTTCAGTGTACTTCCTATGGGAATCAGTGGCCCTGCACTGACTCCCTTCTCTCCGCTATTTTACATTTATCTGTTGGGAAACAAATGCAAGTACAAAATTAAAGTACAAAAATTTCTTCCTGGAACATGCTTTTTGTTTCAAGGGAAATACTCATTGCTCTATGTGTTTTGTTTTTTTTAATAAAATAAAAATAGGTTCCTTATCCCTTTTTAAAAAGGGATATGTGCCTTGGGGATAAATTTAAAAAGAGAATAAGACTCATCTGAGATATAAAGACTTGGAGATATTTAAAATTTGTAATTTATTTCCAAATGTCTTACTATGCATTTGGAAACATACAATGCTTTACCTAATATGTATAATTTTTCATATGCAGTTTTGTAACCTCTTTTTAAACCTAATATTGTTTCTTGGTTGATGAATATTAATCCACCATTATTTTATTTATTTTTTTTAAATTTATTTTTATTGCATATTTTTATAACCATTTATCCTCCTTATACTCCCACCCTTCTCCATAATCACCACACTATAATCCACTATTTTTTTTAAAGACTACATAGTATTTCATGCTATAGGTATACCACATTTATTTAGCCAATTCCCTGTTGATGAACATTGAGATTGTTTCTATTTGTTCAATATTACAAAAGCAATAGAATAAGCATCCTCATATGTATATCTCTATGGACCTGACAAATTTCTTTGAGATATAATACTAGAAATGAGATTGTTACATAAAATATAACATTAACATCTTTTAAAAAGTTGCTATCCTGTCTTTCAAAGAGGTACTCATCTCTTTCATCTCATCTGAATATGGGTGTCTCCAATTCTTTATAGCAGCACTGGGTAGTGTAAACCTTCTTAATCTCTTTCAATGTGAAATACACAAAGAAACATTAATTATGATTTTTGTATTTAAGCGTTTTCCTTTTTAATCCTCACCTGAGGATATGTTTATTGATTTTAAGAGAGAAAGGACTGGGGAGAGAAGGAGAAAGAGAGAGAGAGAAGCATTCACATGAAAGAGAAAAAAATTGATGTGTTACCTCATTAATGCACCCTGATTGGACCTGCCACCTAGGTATGTGCCCTGTCTAGGAATCTAACCCCTTTTGGTGTACAGGATGACAATCCAAATAACTAAGACACTTGGCCATGGCTGTTTATTTTTCTTTGATTACTACATTTTTCTATTACTGGCCATTTCTATTTTTTCTTTGGGGAATTAGCTATTCACAGCTTTTGCCTATTTTTTCCCTGTAGGATTTTTGCCTTTTTATTAGTGCTTGTAATAAGTTTTTGTAAATTATCAATATATGTGATTCTTATGTAGCACCTGGATAGTATTGGAGAAGAATACAGCATTGACGTGAAAGAAGAATTTACTAGGAACCAAAGGAAACTATCTAACCCCTAACCTGTTGCTAAATTTCCTATATTAAACAAGTGGTCATTCATTTCTTAGATTTCTTCACTTGTAGTAAAGCCAATTATTATTAAAATGAAGCATTCCATCCATGCAACTTCCACAGGCAACACATTGATATCTTCTATTGTTTTAATCCCCCTCAGGCACCTGGTTGGTAAAAGATGCATTTCCACACTAGTTTTATGGAGATGGCCAAACACGTGACACTTAACACAAGACAGAGGATGAGAAAACAACATGTTCACATGCATAGAAGAGGAGCAGTATAACATTATCTTTTGTGAGTTGCAAGAACATGATGGCTGTGATCTGGGTTTTGAAGGATACCTAGTAGGAGGTAAAACTAGGAAGCTGAGCCAAGCCTGGGTCAGGAATGGCTTCTTAGTTCTTTTCACCACTGTAGTGCCTGGTATGGTACCTGTATCTGGTGCAATAAATATGTTTCTAGTATTCATAAAGAATGGATGAATATGATTGAGTCTCAGAACATTTATAGTGAAGGAAATCAAGCTTGGCAGGAAAATAGTTTCAAAATTGCTGAAATTCTTCACTTGTATTTCTTAGAAACTATGAAGAAGAGCCATGTATCTAGCCCAGGCAACATCTGTAAACAAACAAGCATTCCACTCCTACCCACTACCATATCTTTTGCTACACTGATGTCTCTTTTTTAATCCTCTAAAAGTAAAAGCCAAACCAAAAATCTCTCTCCTCCACAACATAACTTTGTCTCTTTTCCCCTTCTCACGTTCCCTTGGGCTTCCCCAGCCATTCTCTCTGATTTTCTCTCCTTCTCTCCATTTTTACAAAAGTTCGGAGAAACTGATTTTCAGAAACTGAGCTCTCCTCAGGTGACCACAGGTTAATAATAATTATTCCAACACATGTAAGGAACAAATGGCCATTTGGTGGCCACTTCAGTAATCCAAAAGCCCTGTGTAGGCAACTGGGTCTACCTCCAAAACTCATCCTTTGATTTTCCACAGAAATGTGGTCATTCAGAATTCTGTTTTCTGTTATTTCTCCAAAATCTTGAATCATAAACTTCTGGAAAGCATTGTGAATAATTTATATCCTTTTATTACTTGTTGCTTAAATCTCTTTAGGGGATATGAGAAGAAACATTTGTCTTTGCTGCTTATTCTCCCATGGATGGAGACCATGTCAGCTGCAGGCGATAGCAAAGATTTATGACTACAAGAGCTGTCTTTATGGAACATTTGATTGACCCATAGTTTTGATTAACCAAGATGTTTTTAAAAAGCAGGAGCAGTGCTAATGACACTAGAATGGAAATAGAATATTTTACTAACTTCCACTGAAAACTGTTTATTATCATCTTTCTTTTCAGTGCTCAAAGGTGAGTGTTTTCTTCCCTGACTGATTAATTGAATTCCTGTGGGGTCTCTCTCAGAATTTATAGATTCAGATACAGAGCATGTAGTTGTCCCCTGCTGCTCGGGATGAGGGACTATAGATATGTATAGGTCCCGTTTGGTTTAGTCTTTCTACATGTCTTTACTCTGCTCCACAGAACCAAGTATTACAGTTAGTATCAGTCTTGGGCCATTGAGATGTCTTTGGTTCATTGGGTTAGTCCTCAGCAAATATTTTTAGAATAGAATCTGTCACCTTCACTCAATTGTTTCTAGTACCATACAGTTCAAGTTCCAATTACCATCTTCATAGACTGCTGTAGTCTAGGAGATCTAGACTAACTGCCCAACCTGTATCCACTCTGCTTCCCCAGGATCCAAGCCTATTTTTTTCAAAGCATTGATATGGTCATGCCAACTACCACTACTGCACATTACTTAAAAATCTCTAAATCGCTTCCCATTGCTCAAAAATCTTGAAGTGGCCCAAAGGCCTTGCTTGGTTCCTAAAGCATTCTGTCCATATCACTCAATCCGCAGGATTCTCCAGTCACACTGACCTTTATTCAGTTCTCATATTCACTCTTCGCAGTTTCACTACAGGTCCATTGCCATGTGTTTTCCGAAAACTATAAATCTCAGCTTAAGTGTTACTTCTTTTGAGGTACTTTTTTTTTTTTCCTCTATACCCCCTGCCTGGTCTGTTTGTTATACAAATACTTCTCTTTATACACACCTTTCAGAGGGTCAGTTTTACATTTGTGAAGCCTTTTGATTAATACCTGACTCCTTTTGGACACTTCTGTCAGGGCCAATCTTTGTTTTGACTCACCTTCATATCTCCAGAACCCAGCATAGTGCCTGTCTCTTACGAGGTACTCAGTGAATGTGTATTGCATAATTGGATAAATAAATGAAATGAAGTATATGAGGTCCATCTAGAAAGTATCCAGCCAGGTAACATGAAAAATAAACATTTATTGAAGAAGATACAAGAAATGCTATACATAGGAAAATGACACCTCAATCCCCTTCAAAGTGGGCACCTTGGGACCTTACAGAGTTCTCCCAGTTGCCATCAGCTGCCCCATCATAATGTCCTGATTCTCATCTACAGTCTGAAATCTCTTCCCTTTTAAAGATGATTTTAGTGTTGGGAAAAGATAGAAGTCACAGGGGATTAAATCTGGGCTATATAGGGGAACTGAGTCACTTGGTGATTTGATGTTTCGCAAAAAACTCTGCATGAAACATGATGCATGAGTGGACATGTCGTGATGAAGCTGCCAATTACTAGTTGTCCATAGATGAGGCCTTCTGAATCATCTGAATAGTTTCCGAGGGGGAGTGGTTAAGCTTAATGCAAAATTTAACGCCAATTCGTTGCTGTACTCGCTCAGTCATTTTGAGTGTGACTGCCACATGTTGCACAGCTCAGTCAACAGCGTCTGTCGCCTCCACTGACTAATGCCGTGCAGTCATCATTGTTCACCCGTGCTTATTGCAGTCCACTCTCCTTGGCTGCCAGGTGACAGCAGTGTCGCACAAATCATTCTCATTATATTAATAATGGCTGGACTTTTTTCAGATTGACCTCATAAATTTAATTAGAAAATGGTCCTTACCTTTGCTTTGTAGGAATTACCTAGTTGATGAGAAACCCCAATGAGTCTCTATTGGAACAGCCGAGAATGAAAATATGCTACTCAGATGGAGGAAGGCTAGAGTGGCCTGTAGCAGCAACCGCATGCATTCCATTCTGTTTAAAATGAGAGACACCACTGGTGACAATAGCTTGAGTGACTATAGTGACAGTCTTTCTGGGGCGGCTGGAAGGTTGTTCTACTCTGTCATGGGTTCTGTTCTGTTCCCCTGTTTTTAAGGGACTTGTCGTGCACTTTCTATGAGAACGAAGTTGTAGGTACTTACTAACAAGTTGTGTACCAATAAGCTTTGGTTGTTTCACTCATCTATTCTTATTAACTCCTTCACTGGTCATTACCCAACCTACTTAGGAAACATGAAGTATCTCAGTGAGAAATAGAGATGCAATTCTTGGGCATGTAGTGTATTTTGTATGTTTGCTTTTCTTGAATATCATTTCCTGTTTGTAAGGGAGAGAAGGAAACAGTTTTAACAAGGAAAATGCATGTTTTGAATCTGTAGACTGCTAGGGAAGGCAAGAGCTTTCCTGGGCTCAGGTCAGAACATCTGTTTGTTTCTCTGGGCAGATTTGGTTTAAGACCAAAACAAATAACTTCCCTTCCGTGGTTCTGACCTCTGGGCAAAAAAGGAACTAAGCTAGTCCGACTGCAACTGCCGGGGAAGTTATTGTTCTCTCCAACCTTCTGGGAGCCCCAAATAATTAGCTGTGCAAAGAGCAGGTTGGAATCAGAATTCCCCTCTAGGGTTTTGTGTCCAGCCAAACAAAACTAGCTGAGCTGAAAGACAAATAAACCTTGTGAAAGAGAGTGAGTGCCAAGTATCCTTTCTCCTTCCTAGCTTCAGTTCTGGTCCCCTAGATCTGTGGCCTGTGTCCCTGCAGCTTCCTTGTTTCTCCTAATCCCCCCAGGCCCCTCATCTGTGTAGCCAGAGGGAGATTTCCCTTAACTGGAGAAGCCAGTAGGCATTCTTAGGCAAAAGGTTGGCTGGTGCTGTGTTTGGGGATTTTTGAGGGCACTGAAGGAGCAGGTTGTTGTGGAGGGAGAATCCATTTCTTTCCAGATTTTCTGATTTTTTAAAAAAATATTTTATTCATTCTTTTTTAGAGAGAAGGGCAGGAGGAAGAAAGGGAGAGAAACATCAATGTATGGTTGCCTCTCACCCGCCTCCAGCTATTGACCTGGCTGGAGGCCTGGCTTGCAACCTGGTTATGTGCTCTGGCTGGGAAATCGAACCAGCGGCCTTTGGGTTCACAGGTTGGTGCCTTATCCACTGAGCCACCAGCTGGGGTGGATTTTCTGATGTTTCCAAGGGGAAACCAGAATTCTGGACATTTGTAAAGTCACCCAATTTTAAATTTTTCACTGCATATTTTGTTTTGTTTATAAACAATATGCAGGCCAAGACACACACACACACACACACACACACACACACACACACACACCACTTTGGACCCCAAGCTTCATAAAAATGTAGATTGCATTTATCCTGCTTGCACCTGTGCCCCTAGGACCCAGCACTGCTTGCCACATAATAAAACCTCAGTTATCTCTAGAATGATATCCATAGGATACTCACACTTACTGACAGTCTCTTGATATTAATAATAATAATGAAGAGCAATAATAGCAATGGTATCAACTAGTTTTTATTAAGCACACAGTAAGTGCTTTCCATAAAATTTAATTAGCATCCTGACCTGAGAAGCTGCATAGTTTTATTCATCCCATTTTGCAAACAGAGGCAGAAGTTCAGAACCCTAAAAAAGATGACCTGAGACAGTTGCTTAGCTAATGAATGGTTCTGATTCAGGTTGTGCTGCCTCCAAAGCCAGTATTTATAATTCTAGTGCCAAGAACTCTGCTCTGGTATGCTGGCAAGAGGAAGCCAGGATGAGCCTTTAGCCTTTCCAAACAGGAGACACTACGCCTGGTGTATTGTCAGTTTCCAAAATTTAGCTTCAGGGCAGATGTTTGAAAGAGTGGGCACTCTTTTACTTCTGCACAGCATCTGTTTTCTCCTCTGTTGCTGAGCTATGGAACTATTTCTAGTTTTCTGTCTCTGTCTCTTTACAGGGAATTACTCTGCAGGGGACTTTGATAAGTTGTGAATTTCATGGTATTTTATTGTTTAGTATCCTTAAGTGATATGAAACAGCCTATACTGGGCATTTTTCCTGAGGACTCAGGAGCACTCTGAACTCAGGTTCACAGAGTCATTGTTTGGCTTTGTTAACTAAAAGCAAGAGAGGTGACTCCATCCGCTTCTGGTATAATTAAGACCATGGCTGCTAAAAGCAGGATACTGTTAGAGCCTGCTAGAAATAAAACACTTTTTTGAGGTACAAATACTTTATTACAGGTATTGAAATGTCAAAGCCTTAGTCTAGGAGAGACACAAAATCCTAATTTAACAAAGCAGGGCAGTTCTCCTCAATAGTTACCATTTGATGGACTTACATATATTATTGGTTTTAGCTACTGGGGGACCCTTTAAATCAGGAGAACTGGGCAAAGGGAATGAAGAATACAGGCCTTGAGAAAACCAAATTATGCCCTGCTTTCTACACAGGCTACTTCTTCACGTTCCCTTTGATTTTTTTCAGGCTATCATCCTGGTGTGAAACCCTCATACTCTTGGTAAATTGTTCTCTATTAGAGAGAGGTTTTGCAAACTGAACTGTAAGTTTTGGAGTGGCAGAAATCCATAGTAATCATTATCGTAGCTCACTTGCTGAGGTATTGTTTAAGGTTTCTGCACTCATCCCTTCCTTTGGTCATTTCCCAAATTGGTGAGATGGGCATTCTTATCCTCAATCTTACAGAATGAGAAAACAGGCTTTGAGGAGCAAAGTGACTTGCCTGAAGGCACCCAGTGGCAATGCCTCGAGCTTGTTTCTGGTACCATTTGTACAATGACTATCTTGGAAAGCTTTTCAACACTTCAACTTCTTTAGCCATTAGCTTGTGGCCTATTGTCTCAACCAGGGGGAGCCTGGGAACCTATATTTTTAAAAGTTCCTCATGTTATTGTGACGTGCAGTTAGGACTTGAAAAAAAATTGCCATCCATTACACCATACATCAAACCATATCTTTGGAAATAAAGCAAAGTATAGATTCAGTTTGGAGATTCCAGTGGTTGGTTTATTTTTATTTTCCTGTTTCAAAACAGCCATCTCCATTTCTCAAAGAAGGTAACCTTTTGCTAGGTCCTAATGAATGGATAAGAAGGGGAATGAAAAGAGCATCAAAGCAAAGTGACCCACAAGTAGAATTCTCAGAGCTGCCACTGCACTGACGTGCCTGGGGAGAGGTACGAGGTCAACACACCTGGACAGATGGTGACAGCTAGACTATATATGTTATCAGCTGAGTCCAGTGGGGCCTGTCTTGGGAGGTCCCACTGGCAAAACAGCAGAATTGGCTTTAGCTGTGGAGCTCAGCCTGTTTATCTCATCAGCTGGTCTGTTTAGGGAATCTTTGGCTGCATGCTCCTTCCTGCCCACTTGCTGCCAGATGATCAGGCAAGGTGCTGACAGCTCCAAGAGGGTTCCTGTCTACAAAAGCCTCAGACTCAAGTGACAAGATGAGCCATGACAGTGGATAGAAAATAACTTGATGCATCACAGTGGGTGCTGAAGCAGAAGTTTGGGATGAAATTAGGAACTCTAGCTATTTTGATGAGTTGCCTGTAAACCAGAAGTGTTTACCCTTAGAATGCTCCTGCAAAAGTGTGTAGATTGTTGACTGGGAGGTCTGTTCACTTTCTGTGGAAAAGGAAGTGCTTTGATAATGTAGAACCAATGACCAGTCTCTTTCCAGTAATTCCAGGCTACCAAATAAATATGCTCATGGAGTTCCTTCTGGAATAAAATTGATTAGATACTTCAGTCTTAACTGAAGTGGGGCATACAGTGAGTGTTTTTATGTTGGTTGGGTTCCAGGCAGGAGCCACTGTGCTAATGTATTTGAATCCTCTGTTCATTGACTCCAGATATAAGGAATCACTTTCATGTTATTCCTAGGGGGTGGTTGATGAATACTAAACTTGTCAACAGGACCCCAAACAGACATTCTAAGTTCTGTTTCTATTCATTTTCAAGGGCACTGAGGGTTTGAATTGCCTTTCATTCTATTCACATATTAAAAACAACTAGAGCCTGACAGTAGTTAAAGAAGTAAAAACAGATTTTATTCTGGAACTATTGCAATAGAGGAAAAGAAACCTCAGTAAATAAGTGGGTTTAATCCCAATGAAGCATGGACAACTGGGGATTTATAATCAAGGAGCAGAACAGGATTCTTCCTGAATGCAGGTTGGAGTGATCAGATACCAAGGATGAGGAATTTGGTCAAATACTGATAATTCATATTTTCTTTCTTTCTTTCCTCTCCCTCCCTTCTCTTCTTTCTTTCTCTCTCTCTCCTTCCTTTCTCCCTCTCCTCCTTCCCTTTCCACTTCCTCCTCTTCCTTCCTCCTTCTCTTCTTCTTTTTCCTTCTTCCATTTTTTCCATTCTCCTCCTCCTTTTCTGAAATGATCTGGCAAGATCCTTTCTATGACCAGGGCATACAGACCCTGCAAGGATAGAAGTCATGGTGGAGGCCTAAAGGTATTTGAGGATCCTGACTTAAGTTTAGAAACAAGACAGAGACTTTGTCACACAAAAGCTCATTCTTATTTCCTCAGGAGGCATTTTGTTGGTTGAAAACTGGTTTAAGAGAGCAAAGATGGTGGATGCAGAGGAAGAAAAGGGGAGTTTTAGTTTGGGAAGAGAGAAAAAGCTCTGGAGATGGATGGTGATGGTTGCACGGGAATGTGAATGTTTTTAATGCCACTGATCTGTAGACTTAAAAGTGGTTAAAATGATAAATTCTGTGTTCTGTGTATTTTATCATAATAACAAAGAATAATTGGTGCATATAAAATAGAGAAGCAACAATATCAATAATGATGATAACAGCTATTATTTTCTTAGGTTTTGCTTATGGTAGGCATTGTGCCAAGCACTTTACAATAGTTATCTCTTATTCATAGAAAAGAACTTGAGGATCAGAAGGCTTAATGAATGACCAAGGGTCTCATTCCAGAATTCTCTATCATGGCTTATGCTCAGACTGGACCACCTCATAAGACAATCTTTTCAGTCTTAGGCTCCCCCACCTACCAGTACATAAATGCAGCAAATAACTAAAATGAGTCAAAATTACCAAAATGTCACCTTAACAAATGACAGCAACTCTGATGTATGCACTCACCTATATAGCAAGAGGTGTACTCTGATTTCTTGCCTGCCTTTACTGTTTAACTGTCCCGGTATGCAGACGATGTTTCAATACTACTTTTTGGAAACATGGTGAGCTGCACTTTTCCTTCTCCTTAACATAGGACTGTGAAAATGCCACCTTTCACTGAGACCAGAGCTCCTCTGGGATAGACAGTCTCTTCCCACTAAACTAATTTACTTTCTTTCCTTCCTTCCTTCCTTCCTTCCGTCCTTCCTTCTTTCCTTTCTTCCTTCCATCCTTCTTTCCTTCCTTCCTTCCTTTCCTTCTTTCTTTCTGTCTTCCTTTCTTTCTAATTAAAATATAGTTGACATATACTATATTAGCTTCAGGTATATAACATGTGATCAAACATTTTTTTAAAAAGATTTTATTCAAGCCCTGGCTGGTAGCGCAGTGGATAAGGTGCTTGCCTGTGAACCCAAAGGTCGCAGGTTCGATTCCCCAGCCAGGGCACATAACCAGGTTGCAAACCAGGTCTCCAGTCAGGTCTGTGGCTGGAGGCAGGTGAAAAGCAGCCATACATTGATGTCCCTCTCCCTCTCTGCCTCTCTCCCTTCCCCTCTTTCTAGAAATGATTAAATAAAATCTTTAAAAAAAAAAAAAAAAAGATTTTATTCAGTCTATGGCTATACCACCCTGAACACACCAGATCTCATCTAAAAAGATTTTATTCATTATTTTTAGAGAGAGGTGAAGGGAGGGAGGAAGAAAGAAAAAGAAACATCAATGTATGGTTGCCTTTCACCTGCTTCCAACTTGGGACCTGACTTGCAACCTGGGTATGTGCCCTGACTGGAAATTGAAACAAGCGACCCTTGGATTCGCAGGCCAGTGCTCAATCCACTCAGCCATATCGGCCACGGCTTGATTGATTGAACATTTATATATCTTATAAAGTGATCACCATGGCAAGCCTAGTAACCATCTTTCAGTGTAAGAAGTTATTACAATATCATGACTATATTCCCTATGCTATGAATTACATCCCCATGGCTTATTTATTTTATAACTGAAAGTTTGTAACACTTAATCCCCTTCATGTTTTTTACCTGTCTTCCCATGCTCCTCTCCTCTGGCAACTATTAGTTTGCCCTCTTCATCTAAGAGTTTGTTTCTGACTTTTTTTTTTTTTTTTTTTTTTTTTTTTTTTTTTTTTTTTTTTTTTTTTTTTTTTTTTTTTTTTTTTTTTTTTTTTTTTTTTTTTTTTTTTTTTTTTTTTTTTTTTTTTTTTTTTTGGTTTGTTAATTTGTTTTTATTTTTAGATTCCACATATAAGTGAATCATGTAGTATTTGTCTTTCTCTATGTGACTTATTTCAGTTAGCATAATACAGTCTAGGTCTATCAATGAAATGGCAAGATTTCATTCTCTTTATGGCTAAGTAAGATTCCATTGTATATATGCACCACTTCTTCTTTATCCATTCATATATTGGTGGGCATTTAGGCTGCTTCCACATCTTGGACTAATGCTGTGATGACTATGATACATGTATGCATGTATCATTTCAAATTCATGTTTTTTTTTCTTTTGGGAAAATACCCAAGAGTAGAATTGCTGGATCATGTGGTAATTATAAGTTTAGTTTTTTAAAAAACACTATTTTTTCCCATAGAGACTATACCATTTTTCAATCCCACCAACAGGTCATGAGGTTTCCCTTTTCTTCGTATCCTTACCAACAGTTGTTATTTGTTGACTTTTTGACAATAGCCATTCTGGCAGGTGTGAGGTGATATCTCATTGTGCTTTTTATTTTATTTATTATTTTTAGAGCAAGGGGAAGGGAGGGAGGCAGAGAGGGAGAAAAACATCGATGTATGGTCACCTTTCACCTGCTACCAGCCACACACCTGGATGGAGACCTGGCTTGCAACCTGGTTATGTGTCCTGGGCTGGGAATTGAACCAGTGACTTTTGGGTTCACAGGCTGGCTCCTTATCCACTGTGCCACCAGCCAGGGCTCATTGTGGTTTTGTTTTGCATTTTCCTGATGATTAGTGATGTTGAGCATCTTTTCATGTGCTTGTTGACTATCTGTATACCTTCTTTGGAGAAATATCTATTCAAGTCATTTGTTCATTTTTAGTCCAATTTTTTTCATGTTAAGTTATATTACTTCTTTATATATTTTGAGTGTTAATCCATTATTGAATATATCCCTTATAGCTATCTTCTCCTATTACCATTTATCTTTCTTTTTGGCACATAAGAAATGTTGGAAAAAGTCAAAATAAACTTCTAGGTTGAAGGTGTCAGTGTAAATTTTCCTAATAATTAGGGAGCACTATATGATTTTATGGTACATTAATTTATCTCTTGGAACCTAAGTGCTGACAGGTATATTAGAGGCAATTCTCAACCATGAGCAATTTTGCCCCAGGAGACATTTGTCAATGTGTGGAGACATTTTTTGTTGTTGTCATAACTGAGAGGGGGTATGCTACTTCTATCTAGTAAGTAGGGCCAGTGATATTGGAAACATCTGAAGGGTAGCATCACATGACATGCCAAAATATACTGTTCTGGCATAAGAATTATTTTTACACAGGATACACTCTGAAAATAGGAGGTACCCTTTTGTAAAGAAAATTTGCAATAGAGAGAGGGCCTGTACCAAGAAGACAGTTATTACCAGAGAGAACTTTTTCACCTGAGAGATTGATCTGCAAGGCAGGGCAACCTTTGTTTACCAAACATCTTCTCTTGCTGCCTTCCTGTAAATGGCTTTTCCTACTAAAGCCCCAGATTCTTAAACCTTCCCTCAGCTCTGCCTGATATGAGCCTCAATGGTTTGTCTGCCTTCAGTGTCTCTTTACTATTCTGGGCTTCTGTATGCATTAAAAAACATCTTTCTCTTGACCAGGCACAGAACCCAGAATTTAGAAAGAAACATTTTCTTCCCCTACCAGCCCCCTCTTTATTTATTTATTTATTTTTTGGTTTGTTTTTTTGTTGTTTTCAACCATATATGGTTGCCTTTCACCTGCCTCCAGCTACGGATCTGGCTGGAAACCTGGCTTGCAACCTGATTATATGCCCTGACTGGGAATCGAACCAGTGACTTTTGCATTGTCAGGCTGGTGCCTACCCACTTTTTTAATACATAGGGCAGCTCCCACAGCAAAGCATTGTCTGCCCCTAAGTGGTAATAGTGATGAGGTTGAAAGACTCCATTTTAGGGGCTTTATCTACTCATACATTCATTTCACATATGTCTGTTAATTGACTCTGTCCTCTGAAAGAGGAGCAAGCCTGTTTGTCCAAGATCACACAGTTAGATGGCATGAGTCTAGGACTTGAACCAATTTCTCAGGGAGAGTTCTTCAAAGGCATGAAGGTGGCCTTCTCGCAGCCTATTATTGATTCAAATGCCATCTTAGTGGTCATGGTGAGCAGGTCCTGTTGAGGCTGAGCATATGCCTGGTGTGTGGAGCTGATGGAAAGGGCAGTGATTTAAGATGGCTTGTTTAGGCTGCTGAAAGACCCTGGGCTTGGACTCCCCAAGTTGTTGCCAATTCTGTGGTGGCAGGAACTGGTTCCCTGGCTTCTGTGCGCACCACATACCATTTCTGGGCCAGTCCTTCTTGGTTGAAGTGTAATACTGTGCTGGCCACCCTGTTTTCACAGCTCCACTAGAAGTCATATTACAGATTTCATTGGAAGAATTATGTTCACACAGTTCTGTATTTGCAGTAGGCTTAGGACTTCTTGGATTTGAACACTGGCAGTTTTTAATGAGATCTGTTTTGTTGTTGTTGTTGTTGTTGTTTTTCTTTAATGAGACCTGTTTTTCAACATACATCACTTACTTTCCCTCTCCCTTTCTTCTCCGGCTCTGGTTCCTTTCTGCTCTCTGATTATGGTCTGTCTCCATGTGCAGAGAACCCGCAGCCAAGTATAGAAGGTGCTATATAATTCTCAAGATGGTAGAGTTGATGGATTTTAATCAGGTGAGTGCAGTTTAATGCAAATATTCCTTTAAATGATGTCCATAAAGTGGACTACTCAACATTATGGTCCCAAATATTAGTTCAATGCTTATGGCTTACATAAATGGCTTTTCCCTTGGGGTTAGGTTAAGGGAAAATCAATACAGAACTGCTGAAAATGCAGAAAGGAATGGTGTACTTACACTCCATCTGTGAGGTACCCTGCTCCCACCCAGCACTGCCTCACACTTATCTTTTAGTTTCCCCAGCTACCTTTGTTCCCTTTTTGTCACATTTAGGGCTTCATAGTGATATAAAAGCCACCCTGGCTCCTCCATCCATTAAATGGTAAATGCATGTGAACAAATAGAAGAATTGCACCGTATAATAAAGCTGAGATACAATGTTATCATCATCCCACTCTAAGCATTTCTCAGGCTGGTTTACGTCCCAGCAGTTAATCGTTTGCTATTGTTGGTATACCAGCACAATGCTATTAGCAACCCAGAATTCTCAGGCTTTCTGTTTAGATTGTCTTCATGTAGCCTAGCCAGAATTTTGATATTTGTAAATGGGATTATAATGGTGGCCTTTCTTCACAGTGTAAAATTGAGGTAAATGTAACCAGTCATGGCCCAAGTCTCATTTATTAATTAAGGCTTTATAAGATAGCACCAAGTTTAGAAGCTATAACTTATGCACAGAGGAATACTAATTACATTCTCCATTTTTTGTAAAAATGGCACAACATTTTGGATGACGCAGTTTATCCAGACAATGCATTCCTTAACAAGGAGGCTCTGAATGTCTGATAAGAAACTGACACAGTGTTGAAGAGTGGCTTGAGTGTTCGTCCTGGCCAGACTGGGGCAGTAGCAAAAGCTGCATGCTATTAACTTGCAGTAGCTGTTACGTGTGCCTGTGATCCATTTGTTGATATAAAGGAGATGAAGTGACTTGAGAAAATCTATTTGATAATTTTGTTTTCTCATTCTCTTAATATTTGCTGAGGCTCTAAAAACAATAGGCATTTGCATTTGTAGAATTTTCTTAGTTTTTCCCCAAGAATGGTAACTTTTATAATTACCATTATGAAATCTTAATAATTAACCTTGTGAGAATCAGAATAGGCTGCTATTTTTCCACTAAAATAATTTTTATTAAGATATAATTCATGTACTAGAATATTAACCCTTTTAAATTGTACAATTCAGTGATATCAGTATATTCACAAAGCTGTACAACCATCATAGCTTTCTAGTTCCAGAATATTTTCATCACCCTACAAAGAAACCATGTGCCCATAGCAATCATTACTCATCCCTACCCCTCTTCTAGCTCCTGGCAATGACTAATTCACTTTCTCTCTATGGGTTTGCCTATTCTAAAGTTTCATATCAATGGAATCATATAATACGTGGCCTTTTGTGATTGACTTCTTTCACTTAGAATAATATTTTCAAGGTTCACCCATATTGTAGCCTGTCTCCATACTTCATTTATTTTTATTATTAAAAACAAAGAAGTAATGCATTTCATGTATTATATAGATATCTTACATTTTGTTTATCTATTCAGCAGTCTATGGACTTTGAAGTTGTTTCCACATTTTGGGTATTATGAATAATCCTTCTAGGAATATTTGTATACAAATGTTTGCATTCACTTACAAATATATTTTTATCTCTGGGATTAGATACCTAGGAGTAGAATTGCTGGGTCATATGGTAACTCTATGTTTAACGTCTGAGCAAATACTAGGCTATCTTTCAAAGCACCATTTTACATTCCCATCAGCAGTGTATGAGGTTTCAAATTATTTACATTTTAGTAAACACTTGTTATTGTCTGTCTTTTTTATTATAGCCATCTTACTGGCTAGGAAGTAGAGTTGATTTGCATTTTCTTATTAACTAGTAATATGGAACATATTTTAATGTGTTTATGATCATTTGTATGTCTTTTTTGGTGGGCTATTTTAACTCCTATTGTATAACTAAATAAGTAAATAAATAAAAGTAAGACACAGAGGAAACAAGACCAGTGTATGAGGTAATAGCCCATCAGTACTGGAATTTAAGTGCTCTACTGATGCAAAATCTGAGAGGTTCATTGTGTTCAGTTATGACACTTTTCTTTGTAAGTGATAGACTCTCAGTGGTACAGAGAGCTCTGATTAAAGTGGCTGGGGAGAAGCCCGAGGGGGTGTAGGGGGCGTTTGCTAAGGGAGTGGGAGGCAGTCTAGGATGTGATTGGCTGAGAATCTGATGCCGCCAGAGCCAATGGAAATACAAAGAGGGCCAGTCAGGTTTATAGCTGGAGGCAGGTGAAAGGCAACCATACGTTGATGTCTCTCTCCCTTTCTTCCTCCTTCCCTGCCCTTCTCTCCGAAAATAATGAATAAAATCTTTAAAAGAAAAAAAAAGAGAGAAGGAGAAGAAAAGAGGGTTGGCTCTTTGGCTTATGAACTTTTCTGGCTTCTGGGCTGGCTCACCCCCAGGCTCTGGCTCTGGCTCTCAGGCTCTTTTTCCTCCTAAAGGACACTTGGATGATCGTGCCACTGCTGCCACTGTCTGGTTTCCCAATGGATGGTATTTTGTGTGGAAAAAGGAACTGCAGGCACAGCCTAGGATTGGGCTGGGCTGGCCTGGCAGAGCGTGGCAGGTTTATTATTTGGATGTTCTAGAGAGAACAGGATCTGAGGTGGAAGCCTGACATTCTTTTAGGATTGTGTAGCTTTTGTGTATTACACTGTTTTAGTTTGTAAGCTAACCCTATGGAAATAACAATAAAAATTTACAGGGGCAATGCTGGGAGAACCCACATATGAAGAGTTTAGCCTTAATTGATAGGCTTAAGTAATTGAAGCTGCGATTTGATAGATTTGAGTGATTTTGAATAGACTGCTTTCCTTTATCATCAAACCTTTGCCTCTGGAATTTTGCCTAGAGTGTGGTGGGGTCAGCAGGACCACTACATGCTGTTTGGTAACAACAGCTCTAATGGTAGTTTAATGAAAGTAGGAGAATTTTGGCTTACCTATCTGAAAAAGTTAGAGAGATTTTGCCTCCAACAATGGCTGGATTCAGTTGTTCAAATATAGCATCAGAAATATATTAAATATATTCTTCTCATCTCTTCTACTTCCATCAAGTTGGTGGCATGCATAGCCAATGTCCCTGTGAGACTTAGTTGACCACCAGATGCTCAGTCTGCCAGCATCTTTCTCAACATTTCTAGTCCAAATTTCAGGATTGAGTAGTATTAGATTGACTTGAATCAAGGATTGGCTACCTGAATAATTCATCAAATGAAATATACTGATTGGTCACTTACCTACGCTTGGCAATTAGGTGTGAAGTCAGGTACATCCATGCCAAGACTTGGAAAGAGGAGGGTCCCCAGAGGAGAGTCAGAATGCTAAATACCAGCACAATGAGGAATGCGTGGGCACAGAGTCTCTGAAAGTAATTTTTGATTCCTTACAAGTGAAGGATTAATTAAACAATCCACAAATTTTCCTTTGGCACTGAAGAATCATTTGTTTTGATAAGTGCTAATAAGGTTGCTTGTAGTTGAAAGGTTGCTTGTATTATTTTTCATAGTAATTCTTAATACTGATTATTTTGTATCTGAGTTTTATTTTTTATTTAATTTTATTATTGTTGTATTACATTCATCCCCTTTTTCCTCCTCTTTGTCCCCTTCCCCACCCACCCACTTCCTCCCAAAATCAACTGCACTTGCTGTCCATGTCCATGGTTCTTCCACGCTAGTTCCTTGACTAACTGCCCCCCTTCTTTGCCTCCTTCTCCCTGCTCCCCTGTCACCCCTGCCCATTGTATTCTTGTATCTGGTTCTGTTTTGCTTATTTGTTTATTTTGTTCATTATTGTCCTGTAATGGGTGAGATCATATAGTATTTGTCTTTCACTGACTGGCTTATTTCACTAAACATAATACTTTCTAGTTCCATCCATGTTGTTGCAAAGGGTAGGAGTTCTTTCTTTTTGCTGTGTAGTATTCCATTGGCACTGTAGTGCCAATGTAGTACCAAAGTTTTTTGATCCAATCATCCACTTATGGGTGCTTAGGCTGTTCCCAGCACTTGGCTATTGTAAATAGTGCTGCTATGAACATAGGTATGCATAGGTTCTTCTGAATTGGTGTTTCAGGGTTCTTCAGGTATAATTCTAGTAGTGGAATTGCTGGGTCAGAAGGCAGTTCCATTTTTAGTTTTTTAAGGAAACCCCATACTGTTTTCCATAGTGTCTGCACCAGCCTGCATTCCCACCAACAGTGCACCAGGGTTCCCTTTGCCCCACATCATCGCCAACACTTGGTGTTTGTTGATTTGCTGATGATTGCCATTCTGACAGGTGTGAGGTGGTATCTTCTTGTGGTTATAATTTGCATCTCTCTGATGACTAGTGATGTTGAACATTCTTTCATATGCCTTTGGGCCCTTTGTATATCTTCCTCAGTGATTTGTCTGTTCAGGTCCTTTGCCCATTTTTTAATTGGGCTGTCTGTCTCCCTGGTGTTGAGTCACAAAAGTTCTTTATATAGTTTAGTGATCTAACCCTTGTTTGAGGTATCATTGGTAAATATGTTTTCCCATACATTTGGTTCCCTTTTCATTTTGCTGGTGTTTTCTTTAGCTGAACAGAAACTTTTCAATTTGATATAGTCCCATTTATTTGTTCTTTTATTTCCTTTGCCCATGGAGAAGTATCAGTAAACATATTTCTGTGTAGGATATCTAAAATTTTACTGCCTGTATTTTTCTCCAGGACCTTTATGGTGGCACTGCTTATGTATAAGTCCTTTATGCATCTAGAGTTTATTCTGTTGTATGATGTAATTTGGTGGTCTAGTTTTATTTATTTATTTTTAATTTTATTGTTTTTGTATTACATCCATCCCCTAGTTTTATTGTTTTGCATGTTGCTGTCCAGTTCTCCCAACACCACTTGTTAAAGAGACTGTTTTTTCTCCATTTTATGTTCTTTCCCCTTTTGTTAAATATTAATTGACCATAGAGTCCTAGGTTTATTTCTGGGCTCTCTATTCTGTTCCATTGATCTATATGTCTATTCTTATGCCAGTACCATGCTGTTTTGATGACAGTAGCCTTGTAATATAGTTTGATGTCTGGTATTGTGATTCCTCCCACCTTGTTCCTCTTTCTCAAGATTGCTGTGACTATTCATGGGTATTTTTGGCTCCATATACATTTTTGAAGTACTTATTCTATTTCTGTTAAGTCTGTCATTGGTATTTTAATTGGGATTGCATTGAATCTATAGATTGCTTTGGGTAGTATGGACATTTTAATGATGTTAATTCTTCCCATCCATGAACATGGTATATGCTTCCATTTATTTGTATCTTCCTTGATTTCTTTCTTCAATGTTCTGTGGTTTTCTGAGGACAGGTCTTTTACCTCCTTGGTTAAGTTTATTCCTGACTACTTTATTTTTCTTATTGCTATGGTAAATGGGATTTTTCTTCTAGCTTCTATCTCTGATGTTTCATTCTTGGTATACAAAAATGCTTTTGATTTCTGAATATTGACTTCATATCCATCTATTTTGCTAAATCTTCTTATTAGATCAGGTAAGTTTTTGGTGGAGTCTATCGGGTTTTTTATGTACACTGTCATGTCATCTGCAAATAATGACAGTTTGACTTCCTCCTTTCCAATTTGGATATCTTTGATTCCTTTTTCTTCTCTGATTGCTGTGGCTACAACTGCCAAAACTATGTTGAACAGAAGTGGAGAGAGTGGACAGCCTTGTCTTGTTCCTTATCTCAGAGGGAAAGTTTTTAGTTTTTGCCCATTGAGCATGATGTTGGCTTCAGGTTTCTCATATATGGCCTTTATGATGTTGAGGTACACTCCCTCTATTCCCATTTTGCTGAGTGTTTTTTTTTTTTTTTTATCATAAATGGTTACTGTACTTTATCAAATGCTTTTTCAGCATCTATTGATATGATCATATGGTTTTTATCTTTCATTTTGTTGATGTGGTATATTATATTTATTGATTTGTTAATGTTATACCATCCTTGCATCCATGAGATGAAACCCACTTCACCATGGTGTATGATCTTTTTAATGTATTGCTGGGTCTATTGGCCAATATTTTGTTGAGAATCTTAGCATCTATGTTCATCAGAGATATTGGCCTATAGTTTTTTCTTAGTTGTGTCTTGACCTGATTTTGGGATTAGAATAATATTGGCCTCATAGAAAGAGTTTGGGAATCTTCCCTCTTGTTGGATTTTTTTTGGAATAGGTTGAGAAGGATAGGAGTTAGTTCTTCTCTAAATGTTTGTTAGAATTCACCTGTGTGTCCATCTGGTCCAGGGCTCTTGTGTTTTGGAAGATTTTTGGTTGCTTCTTTAATTACACTAGTTATTATTGGTCTATTCAGGATTTCTGCTTCTTCTGGATTTGGGTAGATTATACATGTCCAGAAATTTGTCTATTTCACCCAGGTTGTCATATTTTTTGTCATATAGTTGTTTGTAGTAATTTCTTACAATCCTTTGTATTTCTGAAGTATCAGTCATGATTTCTCCTCTATTGTTTCTGATTCTTGATGAGTCTGGATAAAGGCTCATCAATTTTGTTTATGTTTTCAAAGAACCAGCTCTTGGATTTATTGATTCTTTTGATTACAGTTTTAGTCTCTAAGTTATTTAATTCTGCTCTGATTTTGATGATTTCTTTCCTTCTACTTGCTCTGGGCTTTTTTTTTTTTTTTTTTTTTTTTTTTTTTTTTTTTTTTTTTTTTTTTTTTTTTTTTTTTTTTTTTTTTTTTTTTTTTTTTTTTTTTTTTTTTTTTTTTTTTTTTTTTTTTTTTTTTTTTTTTTTTTTTTTTTTTTTTTTTTTTTTTTTTTTTTTTTTTTTTTTTTTTTTTTTTTTTTTTTTTT
>PVIW01001967.1:0-169495 GCA_004026585.1 Noctilio leporinus | reverse complement strand
TTGCTCCTCCATTTCTTGCAGCTTTATGGTTAGGTTGTTTGTATAAGCTTCTTCTATCCTTTTTTACATAGGTCTGTATTGCTATGAATTTCCCTCTGAGGACTGCCTTTGCTGTGTTTCATAGGTTTTGGGCTATTCATTGTCATTTGTTTTTAGAAACTTTTTGATTTCATTTTTGATCTCATTGTTTACCCATTCCTTACCCAGAAGCATGTTATTAAGTTTCCATGAGTTAAAGCGGTATTGGTTTTTTCCCTGGAGGTTGGTTTCTAATTTCAATCCACTGTGATCTGAGAAGATGCTTGTTATGATTTCAATTTTCCTGTATTTGCGTAGGCTTGTCTTGTGACCCAACATGTGGTTTATCTTAGAGAATGTTCCACATGCATTTGAAAAGAATGTGTATTGTGCTTCTTTGGGGTGAAATGTTCCCTATCTATCAGTTAGGTCCGTTTCCTCTAGAGTGTTGTTCAATGCCACAATATCCTTGGTGTTTTTTTGTTCTGAAGATCTGTCTATTGTTGATAATGGGGTATTAAAATCCCCTACTATCAGTGTATTGCTATCTATATCCTTCTTGAAGCCCTCCAAGATTTTTCTTATATATTTGGGAGCTCCTATGTTGGGTGCATATGTGTTTACCAGAGTTATATCTTGTTGATGGATTGTTCCCTTAAGTATTATGAAATGTCTTTCTTTGTCTCTTTTTATGGCCTTCATTGTAAAATTTCTTTTGTCTGAAATAAGTATTACTACTCCAGCCTTTTTTCCATGTCCATTTACTTGATATATATTTTTCCATTTCTTCACTTTCAATCTGTGTTAATCTTTTTTTCTGAGGTGGTTCTCTTGAAGACAGTATATATGTGGGTTATGTTTTCTTATCCATGTCTTTTGATTGGTGCATTTAATATGTTTACATTTAAGGTTATTATTGATTGATATTTATTTATTGTCATTTCTCCCCTTTGTACCTGTGTTCCTCTCTGTCTATCTCTGTTTCTTCATTTTTTAAAAGCAGACCCTTTAGCATTTCTTGCAATGCTGGTTTGGTAGAGATGTATTGTTTTAGTCTTCTTTTCTCTGTGAAATTCCTTATTTCTCCTTCCATTTTGAATGAGAGCCTTGCTGGGTAGAATATTCTTGGTTGCAAGCCCTTGTTTTCCATTACTTGGAATATTTTTTTGCCATTCCCTTCTGGCTTGTATTGTTTCTGTTGAATAATCATTTGATAACCTTATAGGGGCCCCCTTATATGTTATTTGCTGTTTCTCTCTTGATGCTTTTAGGATTCTCTCTTTGACTTTGAAGTTTGCCATTTTAATTATAATGTGCCTTGGAGTGGGTCTGTTTGGATTCATCCCCTTTGGGACCCTCTGTGCTTCTTTGAACTTGAGACAAGTTTTCACTCACCATGTTAGGGAAGTTTTCTTTCATTACTTTTTTGAACAGGTTTTCCATTCCTTGTTTCTCTTCTCCTTCTGGTATCCCTATGATATATATATTCTTGCATTTCATGTTGTCCTGCGGGTCTCTTAAAACCTCTTCATTCTTGTTCAGCCTTTTTTCATTCTGTTGAACTGTCTTGGAATATTTGTCTATGTTGCCCTCCAGCTCGCTGATCCTATCCTCTGCTTTGATCCTCTGCTTACTCTAGCCTTCTGTTGATTCCTTCTACTGCATTCTTCAATTTAGAAATTGTATTCTTCATTTTCTCTTGAATCTTACTGATAGTTTCTATGTTTTTTTTAATGCTGGTGTAGTTCTCTGTAAGTACCTTGTAGCTTCCCTAGAGTTCTTCCTAGTTCCCCTGGAGCTGTTTGTAGTTTTATTTGAGCTGGCTGAGCTCATTGAGCTTTTCTATCATCATTATTTTGAATTCCATATCTGATAGTTTGCTTGCCTCTGTTTCATTTAGTCATCTTTCTGGGGATTCCTCCTTTCCTTTTGGTGATGAACTGTTTCTTTTTCTCCCCATATTTAGGTTTCATTGTAATCAAATCAGCCTGTGATCAGCTGCCAGGCTAAGGAACTGCTAGGCTGGAAGGATTTATTTAGTTGTAATCCTGTTGGTCTGTGACCCACCGCCAGGCTCAGATGCAGCTTGGGGTGACAGACTGATTCAGTTGTAAATCAATCAATCAGCTACCAAACTCAGATCCTACTTTGCTATACAGAGAGGTTCAGTTGTAATCCAGTGGATCAGCCACCAGCTCAGGTGCAGCATGGTGGGACAGATGTAAATCAATGAATCTGTGATCAGCCGCCAGGCTCAGGTGCCACTGGGCTAGGCAGCAACATCCCATTGAAATCCAATGAATCTATGTTTTGCCACCTGGCTCAGGAACTGCTGACCTAGACAGCAAGGTTCAACTTTATTTCAATGAATCTGTGATTAGCCACCAGGCTCAGGTGGCGCTGGCTCACCTGAAAGATTCTGTTGTAACCCAATGAATCTGTGATCAGCTGCCAGGCTAAGGGGCCACTGGGCTAGACTGAAAGATTCAATTGTAATCCAATGAGTTTGTGATCAGTTGCCAGGCCCAGGGACCACTGGATGGGACAAACCAACTCAGTTGTGAACCAATAAATCCACGCTCAGCCACCAGGCTCACTTGTCACTGTGTGGGGCTGACTGTCTGACCCAACTGTAAGTCAGAGAGTATGTCATCAGCTGCAAGGCCCAGGTGCTTCTGGGAAAGAGATACATAGCTCTTCAGTTGCCAACTTTTGTATGTATGCTCAGACAGGGCAGGGCAGGAGAGGTTTATTTAGATGTAAATCAAAGAATTATGGTCAGGAGCCAGGCTCAGGCACCTCTGGGCGGGGCAGATTGCTTCCAATGGGCGGGGCTATGAGGACCCTCAAACGGAAGCCACTTGGTGCAGCACTGTCCGTGGAGGTGTGGGTGATGAGTCAGCACTGGGGTCCCCACAGCAGCTTATCCACTACTTTCCTCCAAGCCACCTCCAGAAACTCTCCCCATGTGTCTCTAGTCCTCTCTGCCCACCCTTTGCTGGAGCCCAAGGTAGGTGGCTGCCAATGTATTTTCACTGTGGTCACCCTAGTAGGTGTCTCCAGCGCGCTCTCAGGCTAGTAAACCTCACGGCTTTCCACCCTTCTCAGCTGGATGCTGCTCCACTCTCTGCTGTGTTGCTGTACCTGATACACCCGCTGGGGGATCAGAACCACCCCTTCTCAGGTGGAGCCCCAGGCTCTGTTTCTCTGGTTGCTGCCTCCGGTGGGGGCCTAGCCAGCCCTTTCGCATTTCACTGATTCCTGCCAGTCACGTTGTGATGAAGTGTTCTCTTCTGTTCTGTCTGTAGTTATAGGACTTCTTTCCAGCTGATGTTCTGTTGGTAATTCCAGCTGACTTTTTCTCCAAAAAAGTAATTACAGATGCGACCTGGGAGGAGATTGGTGTAGGTCCTCTTACTCCTCCTCCATCTTGCCAGAACCTTGTATCTGAGTTTTAAATTGCTTTGATTCAATGTTTGGGAAATGGAACAGTCCTTTGAAAGTAAGTATAAATATATGTAATTTATTTATATTAACAATCCTTGTGAAGTCATTTATCACTTATATATTTCAGTATGTTTTAAAAGGTACAGAGAAAGCTTTCTGATCACATAGTAAACCTTTTATACTAAAAATTTAATGGGGAAAGTAAGTCTGTCATGATCCTTAAGGTAGAAATATTTGTTTTCCTTCTTATCTCTGAGGTCTTCCAAGTTTTGATACCTTACATTCTCCGTTCTACGTCATCTAGTTTCTACAATATAGAGAAGTTGAGAAGCAGCAGAATTTATATCGTATATTTTCTCCTTTTTGACCCGTAAAATCAATGTATATCTTAGTCATTTGATTGTGTTTTCCACTCAAATACCAACTCTATTTCTTAGACCAGCTCCAACTAGAGTCTTGCTAGAAAGGTTTCTAAAGTTGCATTCAGGCTTAGCAGAAAAAATGCTGTGTCCTGTTAGAAAGGTTTCTAAAGTTTTATTCAGGCTTAGAAGAAAAAATGCTGTGATCAATTAATGATGTCTGTCATAGGCCCATGACATGAAAGAGATGGCAGTTGTATTATATGTTTTCCCTTCCTGCTTACCTCTTAAAACTCAGTTCCAACACTGAAGGGTGCAGTACTGGGACGCTTGCCGAGATGTTTCAAGTCAACAGATGGTCTCTTTCATCACTCAGATAAACTCTGCTACTTTGCTTGAATCCACAAGATTATCTTAACTATGGAGACTGGATTTAGACTTACTATTTTGACTGAGGAGTGTACCAATTATAGAATAAATACTGCTAGCAAGATTAGGCAAATAGGCTATTTATTTGCTCAAAGTATACATCTAATGTCCACAGGGTATATAAACACTGCAGAATCCTTGTTCAGGAAGTGATGGTGGCAGGAGACAGAGTCCTCAGTTTTTGAGATTTATGATGTGATCTGGCTGTGATTACAGAAGGGGTGGAGGGCTCACAAGTGGAGCATAGTATGTACATACAAAGGCTGAAGAAATGCAACATGATTTGATTAAAATTAATGAAGATGGAGTCTATAAAGAAGAGTATAGAGAATGCTAGTTGGATAATGAGGATAAAGTATAGAGTGATACAGGGAAGAACATGTTGGGGGACTGTTTTTTTTTTTTTTTTTTTTTTTTTTTTGAGGAAAGTCTTTAAGGAAGTGATGAGCATGGATTGGCGATAGGATGAGGGTATGATGAGGGCTTGTGGTGAAAAGACAGAGCTAATCTCCAAAGGATGTCGTGACACAGAGGTCTCGCTTGGCCAGCTTACTGGTAAAACATGGAAAAAAGAGATGTCTACTACAATAAAATATACAAATAGAATATATTTTAAAAATGAAAGATTTCATGCAGAATTAGAAAATAGAAAATCTGGAAGTATCACATAAAACATAGATTTTCTTACTTTCCCATGAAAACTGGGTACCTCAACATTGAGCCTAAATCCCTAGCAGGCAACAAATGCCTGGAAGTAAGTAACAATCACCACAGTAGGCAGTTTGCCACAGTGTTTGCCGTTTCCTGAAGTCCAACACTGAGGTCAAAGGACGATGGCCATCTATCATTGTATTTTGCACAATTGAGACTATTTCTTTATATCTCCAGCAAAATTTGGAAAATGAAAAGTAAATTTGGGAAGTCTTTTTTACATAAAGGAGGGCAGAGAGATCGCATATTGTGTATGCAACCAAGTGTACAAGTGTCTGTTTTTCTAATAACTAAATTATTTTACTCATTTATTTATATTACATCTTAGTGCAATAGGCATTTAAGTTTGCATTCCTCCTGGGGTTATGAAAATGTACCAGAGAGAGTTTAGCCAGAAGAGTGTAGAAAATAGTAGAGAATTTCCTTTAGCCGGAATAGAAGCCATTGATTTTTCTTTTCTTTTCTTTTCTTTTCTTTTTTTTCTTTCTTTCTTTTTTTTTTTTTTTTTATGTTTTTATCTGCAAAAACTTGAGGGAGAGTCTTAAATAGCAAACTGAAGAACTTAGTTTTGACCTGTCTAAAAGGGTGGGTATTGAGATACAGAGTATTATTAATAGAAATGCTAATTAGCAATATAAAGAAAGAAGTTAATGTGGGTTTGACAAAAATGATGTGACCAGAGAGTAATCATTTTTTGACAGGGTTCCTGGAGTAGAAGATAAAGTCAAATTTGAGAAATAGTGTATTTCAGCAATATATGTGTCTCAAAACATTTTGTGGTCAAGACTGAGAAATAGGACATGGTTGATAGTACAATCATGAATTTAGAACTGGTAGAAGAACTTTTAAATTATCTACAGACTTTTAAAAGTATACCACAAGGTTTAAACTCTGTTATGGAAAAGAAAATTGAGGTTTCTCTATTTACTTACCTACATAGTGTGCTCCTTTTTTTTTATTATTACCATTTCATTAATCAAATGATTTGATCCATCTTTCAATTTGCAAAATGTATTTGGATAATATTTTAGTATAGGATAATACTCTTTGATCTTTTGGCTGAGCATTATTTCCTGCAGCCACATAGTAAATTATCTTTGCTTTCCTATAATGGGACTCTTGCCTCATTCACATTTTATATTGATATAGCTTTCCGACCATACCAACTACACAACAGCATCACAGTAGAGGCACTATCTGCCTCTATGCCTGTTAGCTGTATTAGGCTTATCGTAATTATGCCGTTGCCATAGCTTCTCTGGCTTCTCTATCTCTTTCTTGTTTATCTCAGTTAAAATATATAAAAATGTATTAACAGTTCGAAACACTGGGTTCTCTGGAGGGCTGAGCCCTATATTAAACTGTGGTTTCCTAAATACAGGGAGAGAGTTGAGGGACTTGGAACATTTCCGATGCTGAGTTTTTATTATATTGTGAGCTTTCCTTCAGCACTTTAAGGGTCCATCTTTCTCAATATGTGTAGAAGTGGGGTAACTGAAAGGGAAATTGTTTTCTGCATTCTCTATAATGGTTTTTATTTAAGAGTGATAAAGCAATACTTGCTAAGCCCAGACGAGTTCTGCAACAGGCAATGCTGAAGATCCCAGGGGAGATGCAGTGATGTTTCTGTGTTGGGAGAAAATAAACTTCAAAATGTTATTTGGTATATAAAGTTATTATAAGTATATTGGAGACAGTTTGCCTAGTGTAAAAAAAGACTCAACTTGGAGTTGGCTTAACTCTTATATATCTAGTCGCATCTATTCTGAAACAATATAGAGACAATGTTTTTGTTATTTTATTACAGTTGTCCTAATTTTTCCCCTTTTCCACCCGGCCGCCACTCCCACTCCCACAGTCAACCCCCACACTGTTGCTCATGAGACACTATTAAAAGGACAGAGGTAGGCTGCAGGGGTCAAGGCCTCAAACCCCCTTTTATACAAGTCAATTAACCTTCTAGCATCTCCTTTCACTCCTATACAAAATGAGAATAATAGTAGTATATACTTCATATACTTTGGATTAAATAAATTAGTTGCCATTTTTCAGTTGCTTAGAGAGTGGTATAATATGTCAGCTCTTATTATTTTACTTATTATTAAGGACTCAGCTGGTATAGGAAAAGATAATTAAGACTTTCAAGCAAAAAACCTGGATTATCTGCTATAAACCTGTTGGAAAAGTTAACTAACTTCTTTGTGCACATTTTCTCCATTGAAAACTACCAGAATCTCCCTATCAGACATCCAGGTCTGGGAACAAAGTGAGTCATTGAAAGCAAACATTTCAGACATCTGGGAAAATGTTTCCAAGATCAAATTGCTCTACAGATTCAATTTTTTCCCTATAGATAAACAGGGAAAGGGTAATTTTGAAAATTGATGCTACATCTAATATACTATTGATTAATTCATAATTCTCCAATTGAAAGTAATTGACTTCATATCTGGATTCCTAATCTAGTTCTAATTGATTCACTTCATCAATCACCTAGTGAAAATAAAATTTTTGGAGTACTGGCAAAACATTTTGAGCCATCAGATCAGTCTCGTGTGATATCTTGAGTGATAAGGTTTCTAACTTATATTGGGTTAGAAAGGACACCAACCCCTTGTTGTGAGCTTCCTGACCAGAACTGGGTATGTATGTCATTGACTGTGCTGGTTTTTGGCTTGTTGCTTTTTGGATATTTTGCACATATGTTTATCTACTATTTGTTAGAAATTGTTATCAGACATCCCTTGGCCCCCACTTTTCAGTGCTATTCCTTTCCTCAATTTATTACCATTTTTTTTGTCAGCTTTATGACCTATGGAATATTACAGTGGTAGCCTCACCCTCAGAAGCATCAACTACAGAGGGAGTTCCACCTATTTTGTGGTATTGGTAGGAAGTGCTTAAGCATGTGAAGTGCTTATAAGTTAATGCATGTTAAATGCAAATCTAGTCCCTGGCACATGCTAAGTATTAGCTAGCTGCTACTTTCTATTAGTAGTAGTGGCATGTCAGTTAATAATTAGCTAATAATAATAATGCTGCTTTCTAAAATATAAGAATATTAACAATATTCCTAACCAAAAAAAGAGAGAGAGAGAGAGGGAAAACAAATGCAAAACCTTAAACACAGGCTCTCAAGCTATAGGTCATACATTTAGTTTCTATGTATTGGTACCTATTTAATAATTTGTGTAGCCCAAAATTATAAGAAGCTATCTCTGGTGGTGACTCAAAGATGCCACGGGATAACTGGTTATCCATGTACAAAAAATGTTGGTGTCCATATCTTATACCATATACATAAATTGATTTAAAATGGATCAAAGACCTGAAATCAGTATGTAAAACCATAAAACTCTTAAACAAAAACATAGGCATAAATCTTTATGACCTTGGCTTAGGCAATTGTTTAGATATGATGCCAAAAGCATGGTAATGTAAGAAAAAATAGATAAATTGCATGTAACAAAAATGTAAAACTTTCACGCTTAAAATGATATTATCAAGAGACTAAAAAGACAATTCGCATGATGAAACAAATTTTTGTAAATCATATATTTGATAAGGGACTTCTACCCATAGTATACAGGGGTGGGCCAAAGTAGGTTTACAGTTGTGAGTACGCAAAAAGTTTATTCTTGTATTATTATTTATTCATTATTATTTGCTATACACAACTGTAAACCTACTTTTGCTCACTCCTGTACTAAGAATTCTTGTCTCTCAATAACAAAAAGCCAAATAGCCCAATTAAGAAGGGGTAAAAATCTGAATAGACATTTATGCAAAAAAGATATCCATATGGGCAATAAACCCATGAAAAGATTCTCAACATCAGTAGCCATTAGGGAAATACAAATCAAAACCACACTGACATACCACCTCACATGCACTAGGAGGCTAGCATCAAAACACCTACTAACAAGGGTTGATGAGGATATGCAGAAGCTGGAACTCTCCTACGTTGTTATGGGAAGTAAAATGGTAGCTGTCTGGAAAACAGTTGGAAATTTGGTAAAAAGTTTAACAAAAATATGACCCAGCAATTCTACCCTTAGGTATCTATCTATCCATGGGAAATGAAACATATGTACATATCATACAAAATCTTATATACAAGTGTTTGCTGCAGCATTATTCATAAAAGCTAACAATTATAAATAGCCCAAATGTCCATCTACTGATGAATGTATACATAAAATGTGGTATATCCATGCACAGAGATATCATTCAGCAATATAAAGAAATGCAGTACTGATAGCATGCTACATGATAGATGAAACATTGTGCTAAATGAAAGAAGCCAATCACACAAGACTGCCTATTGTCTTATTCCATTTATATGAAATGCCCAGAATAGGCGAGTCCATAGAGGCAGGAAAAGAGTTTAGTGCAGCTGCGGGTTGGGGGGAAATGGGCAGTGAATGCTAACAGGTATGAGGGTCCTTTAAGGCAGGAAGAAGTGTTTTAAAATTGATAGAGGTGGTGGTTGCACAACTTTGTGAATACACGTAAAACCATGGAATTGTAGACCTTAGATGGGTTAACTGTATGGTGTGTGTATTATATCTGAGAAAAAGATGTTAATAAACACAAAAAAAACAAAGATGCCACAGGGCTAGTTTTTTTGTGGAAGAAGCCTAAGAATGCTAGAGTAAATGCTTCTTTAGTCAATACTAAGTTCTGGGAGGACTAGTTTGATTTTCTGCCATACACCCTATTGTCTAGAAACAGAGCACACAAAACAATATATTCGTTGAATGAATGACTGTGTATATGCTCCTCAGGACTATGCCCTGTTTCCCCAATTTTCTGGGAGAACTCACAGAACTCAGAAGTTGTTACCCTCATGATTATGGTTTACTACAATGAAATGACACAAAATAAAATCAGCAAGGAACAAAGGCTCATGGTGTGAAGTATGGAGAAAATCACATGCAAGCTTTCAAGAGTCCTCTTCCAGAGGAGTCTCCCAGGATGTGCGTAATGCTTCCAGCAATGAGCTGAGATGTCAAATATTCCTTACCAAGGAAGTTCATTAAAGACTGCGTAAGCTTTTCGCTGGGGGCTGATCTGCTTAGCATACCGCAAATTCAAGGTTTTCAGAAAACAAGCAGGCATTTGGCATAAATCATATTATTTATACAAAAATTAAGGCACAGTGGCCACTCATCTCATTTAGGGAAACTTTTACATCAATGTAGGGAATTATTTACCACCCCAAGTTCCCAGTTGCCAGCCAAAGGCTAACCTTGCAAGCAGGCTTTTCTATGCCTAGGCTCTTTCAGGTATGCTATGCTACCTATCTACTGCACAGTGAAGTGAAGGGGAGCCAGGTTCTAAATTTTTGTGTGATTAGCTACAAGCCTATATGTGCAAGAAGTGTTAGGAAGATGAATCAGTGTATCTAGGAAGAGTGTGGCCTTGCCCACAACTGACAATTCATTCTCATCTCTAATGATGAAGAAAAGTCTAGAAGTTGGTCTGCATTCTTAATTAATTTTCCTTCCTGGCTGCCCAGAAACAGGTGAATTAAACCCTTACAATTATTATTCTCAACTAGAGAAATTTTTGTCCCCGAGGGGACATTTAGCCACATCTACAGACATTTTCAGTTGCCACAGCTGAGGGGGTGGCTCTAGCATCCACAGGGTAGAGTCTAGGAATGCTGCTAAGCGCCCTACAATGCTCAGGGTAGCCTTTCCCAATAAAGAATTGCCTAGGCCAAAATGTCAACAGTGCTGAAATTGGGAAACTGCCTTAGAGAGTATTCATAGAGGACTGCAGAGCCTAAGAGAACTAACTGTTAAATCTGTGGCATATAGTGAGATCAGTAAGGCAGTCAACAATAACTTTCATCTCTTATGCTAATGCCACTCACACTCTCTTTTTAACTTCTTGAGACCTATGACATGAAAATTATAAATTCCTCAATTCCATATCTGTTGATTAAGGACATTATGGGCAGAGAGGTCACTCCTTCTCTGAGTATAATGGCCTTGATTTTAGGGTGTCAGGTTATTTTGCTTCAGATGAGTTGCCCAGACACTGACTCAGAAGGAATGTGTGAGGATAAAAAATACCAGCCTTTATATTTTCATTGTTGAATTCCTAATAGCTAAATCATTCCTGCCCATATCATGTTTAAGCCCTGCCTATTTACCACTGCTGCTTGAAGCCTCATTTTCTTCCTTCTCTTTTCATAATCTTTCAAAGTGGAAGATAATGTGAATTTTGGTGCTCTCTGATTTCTAACTGGTATGTCTAATGCCATCAGATTGAATTAATTTGAACTGTTAAACATGAAGCACATATTACCATGGAGCTTGTTCCAGATGTATTACTGTTAGTTTAATTGTTATGGCTAATCATCCATTGTAGTTTTCTGGGTGCTTAAAGTAATAAAATAATAATAATAATAATAACAATAATAATAATTACTCTTTTTTATATTGCTTTTCATTTTCCGATCTTGAAAAGACTGTGTCCTGGAATCACTTATTGTAAAATTGTCATTATCTGTGTATTTTCATTTGGCTGAGGTTTGAACAGGAATATGCCAGTGTAGGATTTAAAAAACCAACGAATTAATAGAATTTTTTAAAACAGTTTACCAGCATGAAGAAATGGGAGGAGGGAGAGAAGGGGAATTTAGCCCGTTGTGATAGTATTTCCAGACAGCAATCCTATGCCTTTTTAAACTATTCTGTGGCCTTTTATTTGGCTTAGCATCAGCTCTGACTTAGTTTTAATTTTAAATAGAGCTCAGATTGTTTGAGGCCTATATTTTGCTTTATCTGGCAAAGTAAAGCATTTCATGTGCGTGTGTGCACGTGCGTGTTTTAAGGTCTTAAAAGAGATAAAGGGTCTTTGGGTAATTCTCATCACTTACGTCACATTTTGAAAAGTTTTAAATGAGTGAGAAACAGAGTAATATATCTGTACTTAAATATATATCTACCTACAAAGAAGGTTGGTCATTGCGAATAGGAGGACTGCTGAAGTCCAGTTTGGTTTCTTGATGCTCCAAATAATTGAATCCTGAAGGAGACAGAAGGTAAGTGGTTCCCAGCTCACCTATTTCTTATTGCCTGCCTGGCTGATCACACAGGAGGTTTAACCTTTTTTTTTTAGCAGTTGAAAGTAATTGTTCCCATAAAGCAATTTCTTCTATGTAGTAATTATGACAGGTTTATAATGAAATCCTGATGCGTTTTGTTAAATCAACACTTAACCCTAAGTACCAACTCACTTTTTCCTGTCTGCACCTCCGCCCAACAGTAGCCAGGCTGCTTAGGTTTGCCCACAAAGTTTTAGGTTGGCTCCCATGATATACGGGGAGTTTCTACCATCTGGCTGCTGTCAAAAGACCCAAGGGAAATGAATTGCTGGACTTTTGCTACATGAATTCCCCTTGTTTTCCCTTTCTATGGGAGAAGTGAGGCCATGAACTCATGCCATGAATAATGAGGATTTTTCTTGTCAAGCCACATGTGAGCCAAGGGAAGCTGGGAGGCTTGGAGAGAAAAAGGGTAAAGCAGTTATTCCCCATATGGGCTGCACATTAGAATCCCCCATTGAATTTTAAAAGCTCCCAGGTGCCTGGACCCCACCCTCAGAAATTCTGATTTAATTGGTCTGGGTAGAACCTGGCCATTAAGAGGTTTAAAAGTTTGCCAGGTGGCTTTAATTGATAGCTCATTGAGCTCTGCTTCGTGCCTAGTTTTTAGTGGGGCTAATATTCCAAATACATATATAGCAACCAGTATTGTACTGTGCCCTGGTTCTCTACCAGGTGCTGTGAAAAGTGCTTTAAAGGTATCAATCCATTTGCTCATCACAATAACCATATAATTGAACATTCATTAATTTATAAATTAGTTTAACAAATACTTATGGGGTTCAAGCAATGATCCAGGCAATGTGTGTCTTGTTGAGGAGAATTAGAGTATACTTTCAGGGTTGATAACATTTGAATTGACATTTAAAGACTGAGGAGGAGCTAATCTGACCAAGAGGAGAGGGAAGGATGGCTTTCGCACCTGCTGGGAAGGAGTATGGTGAGTTCAAGGAGCCAAAAGAAAAGCAATGCTTTTGGAGCAGAGGAAGCCAGAGGGAGCATGGTGTAAGGTAAGACAAAGAGGCAGACAGGGCCACCTGGACAGATGTTGTTGTTGTCTGATAAAGGTTTTTGTCCTTTATTTTGAAACCAAATGGAGGCTCTGATTTCATTTGCATTCCCTAGATGATCTCTCTGCCTACAGCAGGGAAACAGATGAGAGGGAAGCAAGAACAGATGCATTGTAATGACTTGGGTGGCCATTGCAGCCAATGGACAGAGATGGAAGGACTTGGATCAAGGTAGTGAAGGAAAGAAAAGACGTGAGCATACTAGAATGATATTATGATGGTGAAATTCTTAGGATTTGGAGATCGATTTAAAAGGGCAAGAGAGGGAAATGACTGCCATATTCAGTTGTACTGTTTTTTCGTTTTGTTTTGTTTTTAACTATCATTACCCAGGAATTTTAGATAAGCTGATAAGAATTAAAGTAGTGCTTCCCAAATTTCAATTTATGCATGAGTCACCTGAGGATCTTGTTAAAATGCAGATTCTGGTTCTGTAGGTTTGCAGTGGGGCATGTGATTCTGCCTAATAAATTTTGAATGATGCTGGTGCTACTGGCCCATGGACCACACGTTTGAGAATCAAGAGCTTAGAGAAGTAAAAATACTTACTCAACATATGGTGAAGTATAACTTGCACTTTTAACCATGTTTATCCACCTCCAAAGCCCGGGATTTTAATCATAAACTCTATGGCTCCAGAAAGATAGAGCTGTTGGTATAAAAAGTCTGTTGGGACAACCTAGAAAGCTTGTATTTCAGGTTAAGAGATTTGGGTCTTATCTATAGGTATTGGCAAACATTGATAATGTATAAGAATTAAAGAATCCAACCAGAAAACTTATATTCCAGTTTTTTGATATATTTTCTATGAGTATTTTATTTACTCTTGTTAGTATAGATTGCTTAGGTCAAACTATACTACTGAAGTGCAGTTTGAAAAACAAACCAACTAGGAACTCAAATTTTATAAGTAATAGGGATAGTTTATTAGATCATCTACTCTGTAATAAGGGCAATAATCAGCTCTTATTTAGTGTTTCCTGCCCAATCATCCCAAGGCACTTTACTAATAAGCATCATCTTCCAGAACTGAAAATGCCTTTGGAAAGAGGCTAAGGGACTTGATGTAGTGGGGCTGGGTGCAGGATATGCCTTCATGAGTCCTATTGTATCTGGACTCCTCTACCATAGTTGAGGTACATACCTGAACATTTGCCTTAACTGTTTGATCAATCGGTATCAGTGATTCCTGAATGTGTTCCAGGGAATGCTAGTCTATTAAGACACTAAATGGAAAAAAAAATGTTTCAAACATTTGGAAAATTCTGCACACTTTATCTCTTCTTGGAAAGATATAATGAGCATTAGCACAGAAGGCCTCTGAGAAGTTTCACAGCAAAAGAATTTATTTAACTCTGTGTAACTCAGTGGTTTTCCAGACTAATTTGACCTTAGAATTACCCCTGACTCTTTTCTTGCTCTCAACTCTTGACATTCCATTAAACAGTTGTCCTGTCTGTACTCACAGATAACTACAGTCTTTGAATAAATATCAGTTGTCTCAGGCTATGTTCCATTTTGAGTGACTTAGCAGATTTGACTTTTTGGCACCTAAAACAACAGAATAGTACAGTTTTGCTTGGATTTTACTCAAGCCAAATGCCCGTACAATGGTTAAAACTACAAGCATCCACTTCAGTGGTTATTTGGAAGGAATATCACAGACTTACCTGCATGTTTCCTATTTTCTGGAAAGAATGTTTTGCTTTTGTTTGTTTGTTTGTTTCCACATGTTTGATTCTATTTTGGCAGTCATAGAATTTTCCTTCTGACTCTGTTTCACTTAAAAAAAATCCCAGTAATAGAATCACAGCCAGACATGGCATTTACATTTGAGTCTTTAAAAAAATTTTTTTTGTTAACTACATAATGTGACACTTGAATGGCTTTTTAAACTCTAAGTTAATTTGGTGATATGAAAGTGAATTAAATTTGATTTTCACTTGGAGGATCCTTTTTAAAAAAATTGGTCTATGTATAGTTTGCTTTTATATGCAAGAAGAAAATTCTGGCTGAATGAATTTCAAGATGTTCGTGGAATAACATGCAAGGTTGAACCCCAATACCATACACAGAATGAAAAGAATGTAATATCAGAGGAGGGTATAAAATTGGATTAAAAGAAAAGTTATTGGGTATTTTATAGCTACTAAATAGACTATCTAAATGGTATCATCATTTCATGAGCAGTCAATTTGTTATCTTCAGTTTTCATGGACCTGGTTTCTTGTGGACAGTTATCATTTCCTTAGTCTAGAAAAATAGCTTCCCATTTTGGGAGGCAGCAGAATTCATTATGAAGCTCCTTAAAAATGCATATGCCCAGGCTTCTACCCCCAAAATCCTGATTAGGTAGCTCTAGGATGGCACGTAGACACCTGTATTTTCACCTCCAACACAGGTCATTCTGAGGTATAATAAAGTTTGAGAATAACTGCCCTAGAATACTTGAGTTCTGGTGTGCCCCAAATTCATACAATTTGTTACATGCAAATTCTAAGCTACGACCTGCAGCTGTCTACCTTTGTGCAAGTTGTGTGGAGGGCAGCATGCATTGCTCTTCTGCACCACTGCTCTAGTGGCCTGCCTGCCCTCAGTTACTCTGCTCTGGAAGCCCATGGTGGTTTTCAGGAGACATGCACTCCCCTGGGGTGCACATGATTCAGGAATCATATTCTGAAAATCATTGCTGTAGAACTATGATTCAAAATTGATAGGCTCTATTGATGGTCAATTAATGGGGCCATAGGCTACCTATTCAGATAAGATCCAGGCAAATGAATTCAGCTGGTCTTTCTAATGATCTCCCATGTGGCCATGCAGACTTGGCCACCTCCATGCTGCAGACAGACCAGTTGCACATCTTTGCACATCTTTGCTATAGATAAGTCACAGCACTCCTCATGCTGCTTTTGGGCCTGGAGCCAAGAAAAAACACAGGGTCTTGACCTGTAAGCCAGTCAAGCAGGTTCCTTTCAGCCTTGACTGTGGAAGAGGCATCATTGCGGCACACAGTGACCACATGGATTTCAATACTAAGAAAAGAGTGAACATTTGTGGATTGCCACCTGTAGCTCATGAATTCACACACCCAGGGGACGAGCTATAAAGTGATGATGAGAACTTTTACTCTTTGTCCCCAACTAGTTGTTTTTTTTTTTGTCAGGCCCAGACTTTGAGCCTACTACAGCAGTTCTCAGAGTGGTTTATAGACCCCTGGGATCTCAAAGATCCTTTCAGGGTGCCTGCAAGTTCAAACTCATATTATTTTAATGTTAAGTTGTTATTTGTCTTCTTTACTGTGTTGACATTTGCACTGATGGTAAGTAAAACTGTAACATGAATCAAGCACTGTAGAATGAATCAAAGCAGTGGCACCAAACTGTGCTACTGGTCTTTTTTTTTTTTCCTTTATCACCATGACTTATGGTTAAAAAAAGCCAATTTCATTGAAAATTATCCTGGACAAAACAGTGAAAGTTATTAATTTAATTAAGTTTTGACTCTCCAGTGCACATCATTTTTTTTTTTTAAGTGTCTGTGAGAAATAGGAAGTGGGCACTAAGAACAGCTCATACTGAAAGTATCATGGTTATGTGAGGAAATCATGTGTCTGACTATTTCAGTTGTGCGCAGAAGGAACTAGCTGCTTTTACATGGAATGCCATTTTTACTTGAAAGGACAATTGACAGATGAAATACGATTATTCAGAGTGCTGTATTTGACAGACATTTTCACAAACATGCTTAAACTGAGCCTTTCACTTTAAGTAAACTGTTGGACAGTATTATTGCCAGTGATAAAATTCAAGCTTTGAAGCAAAAATTAGAATTTTGGAAAACTTATATGTGCCATTGTGAGCTTGACAGCTTCTCCATACTTAGACTTTCTGGTGAGATCTATGGTGGTATTAATAAAGTGGGATTGCTTTTTATGTTATATAATGAAATGTGTCAATGTTCAGAAGATCTGCATAATTCAGTGAGCCAACATTTTTGGCCAGAACAATGCACGCTTTTGCAAAACACTGCATGGGGAAAGGACCCATTCAAAGTGCAACACAGGTCATGAATTTTAAATAATAGAGCATTAAAAGTTTATTGATATTGTTTCAGATCCCAAACTGCATTTATCAAGAAAATTCCATTTATCTAGTTTTGATGCAGTATCCAAGAAAACTATTCACTTATTTGAAAAAAGCTCTTCCTGGATTTTCTTTATACTCTCCAACCAAAACAATACATCATGACATAGTGCAGAAGCAGATACAAGCATCTACTGGTCTTCTCTTAAGCCAAATAGTAAAAGGATTTTCAAACTTAAGTACACCATTCTCACTGTTTTTGTTTTGTTTGTTTATTTTGGAAAATATTCATGATGACATGTAACAGGTTTATTATTTCTATTGTTAAGTGAATTGATAGTTTTAGAAAATTTTAGTACTTAATATGATAATATTCATAGCTGTAACTTACATAAGCAAAAACATTTTGGGTCTTTAACAATTTTTAAGAGTTGAATGGGTCTTGAGACCAAAATGTTTGATAACCTCTGGCCTAAAGAAACGTTGATTATTGATGTTCCATAGAATGCGCATCTATGAGATATGCAACAGAAACCCAACAGCCAAAACCAAAAGCTAACATAAAGCAAGAAGAATTTGGTAGTTAAATAAGTTTAGAAATACTGCTGGTTGCAACCCCTTATGAAGATTCACCAGTTATAATAGCACTTTAAAGGTTCAACTTGAACTTTGCTTAATTCCTTCATAAACTTGTTTTGTCATGAACATATTTTTCCATTGAATGAGCTTTAGGAATTATTGTTCCCTTGCCAACAATGAGTATTATCATTTAAAAATTTTTCCAATACAATAGGTTTAAAAATGGCATGTCATATTCACTGGCTTCCAAAATATGTAGTTTTAATTTAAGGTCTGTCCTGTTTTTGTTCAGAACAGCCTCTAGACAGTAACTTCTTTACTCCTGCCACCAGGGATGTAAGGTTTGATAACCACAAAATGTTTAGCTACATTCTGGCTTTTCACATTTATAAACTCCGGTTGTTTATTGGACTTTGAAAGACAGGCACACCAATGATGGTAAGAATGTGTTTGCAGCCTTACACATTAATGGACTGGGAAAACAGGATCTTGGCTCTAGGACAAAGGCAGTTAATTCAGCTGCTTATTAACTGAAAGTCTGTGCCTGTGCTTGAAATGAATGTCCTTTCAGTAGGACCTGATTTGTCTTTTATAGTTAATGTTTACGCAGTCATATATGCTATCCGATTGGTTTCCTTTGAGGAATTACCCATTCTCAAGGCTGTGCATATAAGCAAGGTAAGTTTTATTACCACATCTAGTTCTCCTACCAAATGATGAGCCACTGGAATTGTAGTTTAGGAATTGGTTTGTTGATTGCAGTTCCTTAGTTGCTAGGAAAAATGATACTTGACCTTAAACCTTTCTAGCAGCTGCGTTTCCATTTCTAGGAGTATCCTAAGTAATAAACAGAATGCAGATTCCAAGTGTACTTATAGAGGTGTTCTCTTTAGCATTACTTATATTAATTCAAATTGAGAACAACTAAACTATTGGCACATGTGGAAACAATGAAATACTTCTATATATTCACATTAAAAACTAGTTTTAAGAACATTTAAAGACATGACCAATGTTCCCTAAGTAATGTCAACAAATACAGTGGGATACAAACAAATGATATTTGTTGTCAGATTGTTTCCAGAAAGAAACGATTCTTTGTTTCCAATTTCCATTCCCAAGAGCATCTTTCAGCATGCTTCATCCCCTACACTCTTGCCAACTGCGAGCGTTATTTTAAATAAGATTTTCCAATTTGATCAGGTAATAATATGTCATTCCCATATTAAAGAGACATTTAACAGGGAAGACAAAGAGCAGTAATTGGCATTTCCAGAAGAGACTTGACTCTAATTGCTAGCTTGTGGCAGAACTTAGTGTTGCACTGACTATAGAGGGGCTAACTCCGATTACTGACACTGGACATCTCCTGGGGTCTGGGAGAAAGTTCCAGAGCTCAGAGAGGTAATTTGAGTCAAATTTAAAATAATTAAGAAAATTCCACTGTGACCAAATTTAGCCATTTATAATTTGTCCTTGTATAGGTTATATAAGTACTATGTTAAGGTTATCTCCATCCATGTGTAAAACCCTTGCATAAACATTTAAGCGTACTGACAGAAAATATACACCTGGCGATATTATATGTCATTATTACAAAGGTAAAGTAGATCATAGAATTACCTGTCAAGTGATTAAAATTGTCATTGTGGTTTATATTTTTTATATCCTTATAATAATGTATGCAAGGGTTTGCAAAATGCCTGTGGGCGTTCTGCAATCACTAAAGGGACTTGTTACCTGTTTCCATTCCCTGCCACTCGCCATGCCTACAGAAATTTTTTGTCATAGTAACACTGCAACTGGGTAACATATTGCAGGAAATGTCGAAAATGTAGCCATGTGAAAAGAATCAGAAGTCAGGGCTGTTATTCAGAGTTTGTTTCTGGTTCAGGCTCCTGTTTGCATGGAGCAGACTGATGTCTAATTTCAGCAGTGCAATTAATTCTTGGACAAGGTGAGAAAAAACGTAACTACCACATGTGTATAAACTTGAAGGGTGGTTCACTAATTCATGTACTTCTTTTCTTTTCAAATTCATCTGAAGGCATCTTTTGAAGGCTTTTTGTTGTTGATTATTTTTTACCTTTTGAATGATGAAAATGGACCAAATAATAATTCAGCAAAATGCAAATGAATCAGAGCAAATGGGATACAAGAATATATTGTGCAGCTCCAAAATAGAAATAGAAATATTTGTTCTTCCTTCTTTGAGGGGAACAATAAAACTTTCCATGATGCATCACACTTTCTGTTTTATATTATTTCCAGAGGTTTAAACGGTGATGAAAAGCAGTTTTAAAGTGTTGAGGTTATTATTGTCTGTTTGACGATAAATTAAGTGTTTATTCTAACAGAGATTTGTCCTCTAACCTTGATACAATCTTTCACCACCACTGTGATTTTTAAAAAAAAATAATGATTACACTTTTAATGTTTTTACTTTTGCACTTTACTTTGGTGCAGTCTCTTATTAAAGTCATGATTATACCCCAGATGCAGATTTTAAAAATAATGTCTTTTTCTATGGACTGAGTTAGAGAAATGTCTATTGTCCGTTAAATAAAAGATATTAAGATATTCGCTAGTGCATTGCTGAGATGTGTTTTTGAGAGTGCTGTAAAAGAAAATAGATACTACTTCTAATATATTCTCATGTAAAGAAAATATTATTTTCAAACCTTGTATAATAGAGAGGTTGTAATATTAAGATAATCAGCTAGGACTTGCTGGGGTGAGAGAGCAGAGGATAGGTGGTGGCTGGGTGCATTGCAAATGTATGGGTAGTTCCTTAATTGAACTATAGAATGTTTAGACTCCTTTCAATGGTTATATAGTGCACTTTAAGGTTTTGTGTATATTATGTAGACCACTTACAACTACATGATTATGTTCTTTAAAGGCTTGTACATATTTACCAGAAACTATGAATTTTAAACTTGTATTTCTCTCTAAGGAATCTAGTAATGGCATAGCACCACCTTAGCCACATGGTCCTTAGAGACCAACATTGGATTTCAAATTTTAGTTAGATAGGATAGCTTAAAAAAAATCACATTAAATTGGAATTAGTGTCCTTTACTCCCATCATGTTTCTCTTTCTTGTAGTATTCTTGTGACTTTCTTTTGTAACTCCTGAGGGAACATGCGTTCACTTTACTTGCCTTGTAATCCTGGCTGTGCAAGAAGGCAAAGGTTCTCACTTCCCTCTGGTCTCCATTTTCTTATCTGAAAAGGAAGGGTATCAGTGATCTGTAATGTCACTTTCATTTCTAGAGCTGTATGTTTATACCTACTTCCTCTTTTATCCTATATTCATTATAGGTTTACTAAGAGGATAGAATAAAAAAGTGTCATGAATATAGTTTGAAATTGCAATGCAGTGTAAAAATATAAAGTATGACTATTGAGGTCTGATATTAACCTGTGTGACTGTTCTTAAGTCTACACAAGAGTATATTTTCCCAGGTGTATAATATTTTTAACTTGAAAAGAATTCCACAGTGGATATAATATGTGCTAAATAAACACCCATGGATTGGCTCATTCTTTTTGTTTGTTTGTTTGTTTTTTAAAAATTTACTGATGAGAGAAAGAGAGAGAGAAAGAGAGATTAACTTGTTATTCCACTTATTTATGCATTTATTGGTTGAGCCTTGTGAGTGCCCTGATCAGGGATCAAACCTGCAACATTGGTGTATTGGGACATTGCTCCAACCAGTTCAGTGATCTGGCCGGAGCTTGATTAGTTTATTCTTAAACCAGGGATTATTTAGCTCTTGGGCAGAGGGCCAGTCATCTGAAGCTCGCAACCTAAATATGTAGTTTACTTTTAGCCATGTCAGGAGGCTAAAGGGCAGTCTGATGATATCCGAGTATTAAGAATATATTCCCAGTTTTCCACACAACCCAGCAGTTGATGGTCAGTTTTGAGAATATTGTTTTAAGTAGCTATAATGATTTATCAGCAGACTAGCCAATGAACCAAGTGTGATTCATAACTAAATTGGATCCCTTTATTCTTCCATTTGATTTGTGTTTAAAATCCCACAAAGTAAAAGATTGCATGTTTGATTCCCTGTCAGGGCACATGCCCGGAATGCTGGCTCAGTCCTCTGGAGAGGTACATACCTGAGGCAACCAATTGATGTTTCTCTCCCTCTTCTTCCCTCCTTCTCTGCTCTCTAAAAAATAAAGAAAGAATTTTTTTGAAGATCCAACTAGAATATGTTGAAGAAATTAAAATGTAAAAGCTAATTGCAAAGAAAAAGTTTCGAAGTTGTTTTTATGTCTCTTGTGTCGAGAGCAAACTCCTGATCCATGTAACAATAACCCCTTGAAATGCCATTTAGATTGGAAATGTCGATACAACACTAATTATTTCAGATCAAATATGTTACTCTAATTTTCTCCATCTGCTTTGAATAAAAGGATATTAATATAAAGTCTAGGAGAATTGTAGAGAAAAATGATTTTTTTAGAGAAATTGAAGATATTTTAACTTGTGTGCAGTTGTGAGGAAAACAATAATTAATTTTTTAAGTGTTTCAGTAAATCTGAGCTTTTTTATAGCTCAATGAAAATGTTGGTAATTTTTTTGCATAGTTTATCTGAATCCATGAGTGAATCCAGTGACTTGCGGACCAATCATCTCAGTTTTACTATGTATGATATAGTCCTGATGATTCTGATGAAAACGTTCCCTCTGGGCTTGTTTAGGGAGTCTACCAGGGTTAAGAGCTACTTCTATACTTTTGACTGTAGAATACTTCTTTTCTTTGAGGATTGTCCTTTTTTAAATTTAATCCACATGCAGTAGTGTGGAAGGAAGGGAGTTTATTCCCTCCTAACTTCTATGTCATCTCTACCATTCAGGATTGGTACAACTAGATTTTTGTTTTAAATTCTATAATCAGTCACTTGAAAATCTAAATTACTTAGGAACATATACATGATCAATATTCATATAAGAAAACTAAAATATATAATGCTACTAATCATAGAAGAAAGTGGAAAATTGTTAAAAATGTACCACTAAAAAATGGCACTAGGGCCAGATGGTTTATAACTAAATTAAATCTAATATCAAATGAATATCAAAACCAGATATTCACTATGACTTTCTAACAATTTAAGATTATAGAGAAAGTAGAGAGGGACTTCAAGTAATTATACCAATCTACCATAACCTTATATTAAAAACCAGGTCAACTAATATTCAACAAAGGAGGAAGGAACATAAAATGGAGTGAAATAGCCTCCTTAACAAGTGGTGTTGGGTGAACCGGACAGGGACATGCAAAGAAATGAAACCAGACCAGCAACTTACACCATACACCAGAATAAACTCAAGATGGATAAAAGACTTTAACATAAGCCATGCCACCATAAAATTCTTAGAAGAAAACAGTTCTAAAAGCATATTTTATACTGATCTCATTTATATAGAGAAATATGTAGTTAAAAATAGCAACTTAAATTCATCTGCTTATAAAAATATAATTAAAATGTTGGAACTAGGGTTTGTTTCAAAAATCAAAATATGGTTCAGAATTGGAAATTTCACCATACCATTAATCACATCAAATTAAAAGAAAAATGATATATATCAATGCATGCTGTATCAGTTTTCTAGAGCTGCTATAACAAATTACCAAACTGGATGGCTTAAAACAATGGAAATTTATTTTCTCACAGTTCTGAAATCTAGGGATCCAAAATCAATGTATGACAGGGCCATACTCTCTGCAGGCACTAAGACTTGATCCTTCCATTCCTCTTCCTAGCTTTGAGTAACAATCCTATGCATTTTTTGGCATGTAGACTCATCAGTCTCTGCCTTTGTCATAACATGGAGTTCTTTGTGTCTGTCTGTGACTCAATTTTCTCTTCTTATGAGGACACCAGTCATTGCATTCAAGCCTATCATAATCCACTATGACCTCATCTTAACTAATTACATGTGCAAAGATCCCTATTCTAAATAAGGTCACCTGATGCCAGGTAGCTATAAATTTAATTGAGCACTCCATAAAACCCAGGATATAGTCCAAAAAATAATTTGATAAGATGCATTGGGAATTTCTAATGACATATTACATAAAATGGACATAATTAAATATACTAAAGAATATTTACAAACCTCACCATAAACATTATTTTTAAATGATATATAAAAGCCATTCCTATTAAGACCAGAAAAAATACAGGGGGGTATTTGCTGTCAATATTATTATTTACCAGTGTTATGGGTTCTATACAATGTAATTAAGCAATAAAATTAAATAATATAATACAAAAATTAAACAGGATTATTTTTATTTTCAGGTGATATTCATATATTCCTAGAAAACTTAAGACTGTGTTAGAGACTACTACTAATAAAACATGTAAGCTGATGACCATAGGTAAAAATCAAAGCTTCTTTATATTCTCAATAACCAGTTATATAGAAATAGAAAAAAAATTCCATTTATGTAAACAAAATGTATAAAATCCTTGGTAATAAATTTATTAAGTAAAGAGTGATACCATTGTCCTGATACTTCCTCATGTTATGAAATGTCATTCCTTCTTAAGATATATGTTAATGGAATTTTAGTCAGAATGGCAATAAGTACAGGGTGCACAAGATCAATTGATAAAATTTTAGTAAAATAAACAACATACCACAAAAGAATTTTGAAATAAATGTATTCTTATATGTAAATACATAAACATAGTCATTATTTTTTAATTATTCAAAAAGGTCTCCATTTGCTGCAATAACACACTTGATTTGGCTTCGGAGTCTTGAGCACACTTTCATTAACTTTTCTTTATCCATGGACATTATCATGGTTTCAATCTTAGCTTTAACAGCCTCTTTATTAGAATGAGCTTGTTTATTAACTTTTATCTCACAAAAACTCTGTACATAATAGTCTAAAGAATTTGCATCTAGTGGACTAGGTGGCCAGATTTCCTTTGACCAGAATTCAGGAACATTGACGCTGAGAAATTCTTGAACCTTTTTGGCATTTTGTGCTGGTGCACCATCTTGTTGGAAGATAAAATGACATCTATTTGGGACTTGCTTCATCCATGGTTCAATTACTTCTCTAAAAACCTCAAGGTAAACATCCTGATCTTCATTGATGATCTCCTGGATTCTGTGTACAACACCTGGACTTGTGCGATCCTTGTGTACCTTATGCGTTTTCCTTGTTGGTGTGGTGACATAAGTATCAGCATAATACACCTTCACATGGTCAATTGTATGTAAAGGGATGTTATTGAAGTCCACCATTTCCTTAACAGTTCGCCCAGCACGCAGTCCAGAAATTATGGTTGCTTTAACATTGTATTCCTTCAACATGATGGTTGCTCTCAGAATTTAATACTTTATGTCTGAAACAATGATGTTAAATCATAACCTTAGAAACATAATTTTTCAAAATTAATAAGCATGTGAGATAAGGAGATGCAAAGTTAATGCCAGTTGATCTCGTGCATCCTGTATTTATTTTTACTCTTACTTCTAGACATTAAAACTTAATATAAAGGTTGCTGTTATTTATAAAGCATGTTATTGGCATGAGAAAAATTGATCAAGAAAATAGTAAAAAGAGTCAGAAACTGATCCAAATATTATTAAACATTTAGTAAAAGTGGCTTTTAATTCAGTGCAAAAATCTGTTTATGTAAAAATTATGTTAAGCTGTAAATGTTAGGCTCCTGTTTTGCTACCATAAAATTTAAAAAAAATCAGATGAGTTAAAGATAAAATGTATAATATTATGTAATACAAATATTACAGATCTAGGAATGCCTATACACAGATAAGTTATACATAATATTTGAGAAAAATGTCTAAATACATTAACTGGCAATTCACAAAAGGAAAAATTTAAATGACCAACAGATAAATGAAAATATTTTCAACCTCACTAGTAGTCATGTAAATACAAATTCAAATCATAATGAGGAAATAGAAAGTTTTCATATGTTGATAAATTTGGAAGTATCCATGAAAATTAATGGTGTGTCAGCTCTTTAACCCTGTACCTCTACTTCTGATAATTTTTAATATATCACAGAAAAATGTACATTCAAGGATGTCTACTGCATTGTTGGTGGTGGGAAAACCAAAGCAAGGCAAGGCAAAAACTAGTAACCACAAAATAACTTGTTAATGGGAAAATTGTTGACTATATTTATATTATAACTGTACTGTAGAATATTATGTAATGGATGAAAATAATTAGCTGACTATATTCATGATATAGTAAGTCAATAATCATTTGGTTGAGTAGCTAGGAATGTAAGAGCCTATGGAAAATGAAAAGAATGGTTCTATATACAAATCTACACAAATGTAGAGCTAGAGGAAGATATAAAGGGGTAAACAAGTGCTTGTTTATATTTTTTGTGTCTTTATTTTGTTGGTTATAATGGGAAAATGTGATTGGGAATAGGACTATGGGGAAGTGTTGATTTTTTAAACTTTATTTATTAAACATTTTGTTCATAATTTGTAGAGAGAAGGGCGGGGAGGGAGGGAGGAAGAAAGGGAGAGAAACATCAATGTATGGTTGCCTTTCACCTGCCTCCAGCTATGGGTCTGGCTGGAGGCCTGGCTTGCAACCTGGTTATATGGCCTGACTGGGGAATTGAATCAGCAACTTCTGATTTTGCAGGCTGGCTCCTATCCAATGAGCCACCAGCCAGGGCAATGTTAACTTATTTTATGTTCAAAGGTGTGTGTATGGATACCCATTATGACTTTGCTTTTAATGATGAAAAATGTTGTAAATCTCTATATTCATAAGTAGTTAAGTATTTAAATAAATCCACTTACAAGTTATATTACAATATATACACAGGCATACATTTACAAAAGTTACAAAGTTTTATTGAATAATTATATATGATGAGGTAGATTTCCACTTATAGCATGGAGAGATATACATGAAACAATTGATCAATGTATTAGATTCCAATCATTATATAATGAGATCAATTTAATTTTGTGGTATATTTATGCATTAAAATGAATGGATGTATACACACCAGACTGAGTGGTTTTCTCTGGTAATTTGGTAATGGATTCTTTTTTATATATAGCTGTATTTTTTTAACTTTTGAAAAATATCAAGTCATTTAGAAAACATCCACCAAAAAATATATACCATATAGAAAATGCTTTAAAAATTAAGAGAGAATGTGGACTAATCATAAAATGAGGTTAAAAACTATATAAACTTAGGAAGGAAAATAAAAAATATATACACTTAGTAAAGAAAGTACTGTTTATTACTATAAACAGTGTCATAGTACAGCCTGTTAGTTTGAAATATAAGGCCAATTGAGAGGCCTTTGGAAGGTTTGTTTTGCATCTATTACTTAAATATCTAACCATTTTGAACTAGTTCTGCTACAGGCAGCTTAACAAGGGATTCTTCCCATATTTCACACACATTTACTTTTTCTCATTTGTTTGGTTGTGGGCTTTCCAGTTTTCCACAGGGAGTAAGTTACTTCATGAAGCTTGTACCCAAGCACTTATCTCTCCAGCAGCACACTTTTCTGATAGAAGGCAAATGTCATGACTGGAGGCTTGGGACAGAGCCTGGTTGATATTCCTAAAATGCCTCTTTTATGTCCCAAAAGTCAAATCTGCATTCTTCTGAGTAGTATAGAATGTCAGTATAAATGCTCTACCTGCTGAACCTGGTACAGAGAGGGGAAAAAAGCTATAGTCCACTTCTTTATTTAGAGTTTGCTTTGAGAATGGCAAGCACTGTTTGAAAGGTTATCCCATTTCAAGTAGCGAAAGAATAGAAAAACAAAACAAAACCTCTGGCTTTTACAAATAATGTTTTTAGATAAATAATTTGTGAATACTTAATTTTCTTTTTTCCATTAAGTCTTATAAAATTTTTTCAATTACAGTGACACACAGTGTTATATTAGTTTCAGATGAACACCCCAGTGATTAAACATTATATAACTTACTAATAATTTAATTGAATTCTTCTTGCCATTTCTGTAGGCAATTCAGGATAATTTTTTATATTTATTGATGAGAGAGAGGGATTGATTGATTGATTTGTTGTCCTACTTATTTATGCATTCATTGGTTGATAATTATACTTGCCCTGACTGAGGATTGAACCTGCACACCTGGCATTAATCAGGATGGTTGAACTGAACAACCTGGCCAGGGCCCTTCAGGATATATTTTAAAACATTGATCCATGATTATCTTTCAGAGTGTTCTCCCTGTATAAGAGAGCAGTATAGCATTCATTTTACCTACTTGATTATCTTTTCCTTTCCTATGCAAACAAATGCACACACAAAAAGGCAAATCACTGCTTTAAAAACAGCAAATGAAAAAGGTTTTCAGATTTGTTTATGATTGAAACTTTCTTTTCTTAGGCATGGCTGTATTTATAAAGGTCAACTTCTTTGCTTTCTATAAGCAAATAATTTGCACCTATGTAACCTACTTTTATTTACAGTCTTTGGGCCTAAGAACCCCAGGGGAGAGTCACAAACCATGAGTCACAAATTTATCATTTAAACAGAAAGTAAACAGCAACAACTAAAACTTCTAAGAATATATAGTATTTGTGATAATATTTTCTCGATGTTTTAAAATATATTTGTAATCTAACTGTGCTGTTCCTTTTTTAAACTTAACCTTTATTGTATTTGTTTCTATTACCATTTAGTCCCCTTATCCCCACCTTCCCCCTGCAGTCAACACACTGTTGTCCATGTCCATGAATCCTTTTTCCTTTTTGCTCAATCCCCTCACCTCTCCACTCAGATGTCATACTACTCTTCATCTGTGAGTCTGTCCCCAATGTCCTTGTTCTTTAGATTACACATATGAGAGAAATCATTTGGTATTTCTTTCTCTGACTGGCTTATTTCACTGAGCATAATTTTCTCCAGGTCCATCTATACTGTTGCAAAGGGGGAAACGTTTTTCTTTCTTTCTTTCTTTTTTTTTTTTTTTTTTTTTATGGCTGAGTAGTATTACACTGTGTAGATGTTCCATAGTTGTTTTATCCACTCATCTGCTGATGAACATTCAGGCTGCTTCCATATCTTGGTGATTGTAAATAATGAATATAGGGGTGTTTATGTTCTTTTGAATTAGTGTTTTGGGTTCCTTCAGGTATATTCCCAGAAGTGAGATTGCTGGGTCAAAAGGCAGGTAATTTTTTAAGGTACCTCCATCCTGCTTTCCACAGTGGTTATACCAGTCTGCATTTCCACCAACAGTGCAAAAGCATTCCCCTTTCTCTGCATCCTTGACAGAACTTGTTGTTTATTGATTTATTGATGATAGCTGTTCTGAAAGGTGTGAAGTAGTATCTCATTGTGGTTTTAATTTGCATTTCTCTGATGATTAATGATGTTAAGCATCATTTCATATGTCTATTGGTCATCTGTATATCCTCTTTGGAGAAGTGTCTATTTAGGTCCTTTGCCCTTTTTTTACTTGTGTGCCTGTCTGTGTGTGTTTTGTAAGCACTTTATAAACTTTTAGTATTAACCCTTTATCAGATGAATGGGTGAATATGTTTTCCAGTTCTGTGGATTCTTTTCTTTTTGTGGATAATTTCCTTTGCTGTGCAAAAAATTTTCATCTTGATATAGTCTAATTTGTTTATTTTTTCTTTTGTTTCCCTTGTCTGGGGAGATATAGCCAATAAAATATTGCTATGAGCAATGCCTGAGATTTTGCTGCTTATGTTTCCTTCTATAATTTTTATGGTTTCAGGTCTAATATTTACATTTTGAATTTATTCTAGTGTGTGGTGTAAGAAGGTAGTCTTAGTTTCATTTTTCTGCATGTATCTAATTTTCCCAAACCATTTACTGAATAAATGATCATTAGCCCATTATATGTGCTTGCTTCCTCTGTAAAGTATTAATTGACTATAAAGTCATGGGTTTATTTCTGGATTCTCTATTCTGTTCCATTGATCTATGTGTCTGTTTTTAATGCCAGTGCCATGCTGTTTTGATGACTAGGGCCTTGTAGTATAGTTTGATATTAGACATTGTGATTCCTCCAACTTTGTTCTTTTTTTTTTTTTTTTTTTCCATGATCCATGTTGCTATGTGAGGCTGTTTGTGGTTTCATATAAATTTTGAAACATTTGTTATAGTTCTGAGAAATATGTCATTGGAATCTTGATTCAATACAAATTGGACTTGCACTAAACCCATAGATTGCTTTGGGTAGTATGGACATCTTAACAATGTTAATTCTTCCTCATCTATGAACACATATATGCTTGCACTTACTTGTATCTTCTTCAGTTTCTTTCTTCGGTGTTTTACAGTTTTCAGTGTACAGGTCTTTTACATGCTTAGTTAGGTTTATTCCTAGGTATTTTATTATTTTTGAAGCAATTGTGAACAGGATTGTTTTCTTAATTGCTCTTTCTGCTAGTTATTGGCATATAAGAATGCAACTGATTTCTGAATATGAATTTTGTATCCTGCTACTTTGCTGAACTCATTTATCAGTTCTAGTAGTTTCTTGGTGGAATCTTTGGGGTTCTCTGTGTATCAGTATCATGTCATCTGCAAATAAAGACAGTTTTTACTTCTTCCTTTCCAATTTGGGTATCTTTTATTTCTTCTTGTCTGATTGCTGTGGGTTGCACTTCCCATACAATGTTGAGTAAGATAGGTAAAAGTGGACATCCCTGTTTTTTCCCCAATCTTAGGGAAAATGCTTGTATTTTTTGCTTATTGAGTATGGTGCTGGCAGTGAATTAACCTATGACCTTTATTATGTTGAGGTATGATTCTTCTCACTTTGCTGAGTTTTGATCATAAATGGGTGCTGGATTTTATCAAAAGATTTTTTATCTGCATCTATTGATATAATTATGTGGTTTTTATCATTCATTCTGTTTATGTGGTGAATCACATTTATTGATTTGAAAATGTTGTACCAACCTTGCATTCCCAGAATAAACCCTACTTGATCGTGGTGTGTAATCTTTAGGTGTGTTGCTGTATTTGGTTTGCTAATATTTTGCTGAGGATTTTAACATCTATGTTTTTCGGGGATATTGGCCTGTAATTTTCTATCTTTGTAGTGTCTTTATATTGTTTTGGAACTAGAATAATGATAGCCTCACAAAATGAGATTGGGAGCCTTCCCTTCGCTTGAGTTTTATGAAATAGTTTGAGAATCAGAGGTATTGGTTCTTCCTGAAATGTTTGCTAAAATTCACTTGTGAAGCCATTCAGTCCAGGGCTTTCATTTGATGGGAGTTTTTTGATTACTGCTTAAATTTCACAAGATGTAATCTGTCTATTCAGATTCTCAGATTCTTCCTATTTTATATTTGGAAGATTGCATGTTTCTAGGAATTTATTTCTTCTAGGTTCAGTTTGTTAGCATATAGTTGTTCATAATATTTTCTTATAATCTTTTGTATTTCTTTGGTGTCAGTTGTTATTCCTCCTCTTTGATTTTGAATTGATCTATTCAGGTCCTTTCTCTTTTTTTTCTTGATGAACCTGGTTAAAGTTTTGTCAATCTTGTTTATCTTTAAAGAACCAGCTCTTGGATTCATTGATATTTTGTATCATGTTTTAGACTCTATTTCATTTATTTCTGCTCTGATCTTTATTATTTCCTTCCTTCTACTCACTTTGGGCATCGTTTGTTGTTCTTTTTCAAATTCCATTAAGTGCTTGCTTATTTGAGCATTTTATTATTATTTTTGGGATAGCCTGTAATGCTGTGAATTTCTTTCTTAGGATTGTTTTCCCAGTGTCCCACAGATTTTAGATCATTGTGTCCTTATTTTCATTTGTTTCAAGATATCTTTTGATTTTTTTCATTGAGCTTGTTGTTGACCCATTCATTGTTTAGTAACATGTTATTTAGCTTCCATGTCTTTGTGTGTTTTCTAGTGTCCTTGTGATTTATTTCTAGTTACAAAGCATTGTGGTCAGAGAAGATGCTTGATATGATTTTAGTCTTCTTAAAATCATTGAGGTTTTAAGTCCTAACATGTTTTGTGTCCTAACATGCGGTCTCTCCTTGAAAATGTTCCATGTGCACTTGAAAAGTATGTATATTCTCTTGCTTCAGGATGAAATGCTCTTAAGATATCAATTAAATCATTTGATTTAAGGTGTTGTTTAAGGTCACTGTCTCCTGTTGATTTTCTGTCTGGAAGATCGATCAATTGAAGTCAATGGGGTGTTAATATCCCAAATATGACTGTATTTCTGTCAATCTCTCTCTTTATGTCTAACAATATTTGCTGCACATATTTAGGAGCTCCTATGTTTGGTGTGTAAATGTTTACTAGGGTTTTATCTTCTTGTTGGATTGTTTCCTTTATCATGGTATCATGTCCTTCTTTGTCTCTTACTATAGCCTTGGTTTTAAAGTTCATTTTGTTGATTATAAGTATGGCAACCGCACCTTTTTTTTCTTTTTCACTTTCATGAAGTATCTTTTTCCATCCCTTTATTTTTAGTCTGTGTGTAACTTCAATCTGAGATGAGTCTTTGGGAGGCAGCATATATATAGGTTTTTTCTTATCCATTCAGGCACCCTATGTCTCTTGGTTAAAGAATTTGAGTCATTTACATTTAAGGTGATTAGTGATAGATAAGTATTTAGTGCCATTTTCTTCTTAGAATATATTAGTCTGTTTTTCCCCCTATTCTTGTTACCGAAGCAAATTACCGAAGCAAACCTTTTACATTTGTTGCAGTACTGGTTTGGTGTTAAGAAAACCCTTTAGCTTTTTCATGTCTGTGAAACTCTTTATTTCTCCTTCAATTTTAAATGATAGCCATGCTGAGGAAAGTAGCCTTGGTTGTAGGTCCTTGCTTGGCTTCACATTGAATAGTTTATGCCACTCCATTCTGGCCTGAATATTTGTGTTGAGAAACTATATGACAGTTTAAATGGTGCTTCCTTTTAATGGTGCTACCTGTTTTTTGCTTCTGGCTTATACAATCATTTCCTTGTCTTTAAGCCTTATCATTTTTTTAAAAAGATTTTATTTTCAGAATGAGGAGGTGGGAGAGAGGCAGAGAGGGAGAGACATCACTGTATGGTTGCCTTTCATCTGCCTCCAGCTACAGACCTGGCTGGAGACCTAGCTAGAGACCTGGCTTGCAGCCTGGTTATGTGCCCTGGCTAGGAATTGAACCAGCAACCTTTGGGTTTGCAGGCCTGCACCTTATCCACTTGTGCCACCAGCCAGGGCTTAAGCCTTGTCATTTTAGTTATGATGTCTCAGTGTAAGCCTGTTTAGGTTCAAGTTGTTTGGGACTCTCTAAGCTTCCTGGACTTGTGTGTCTCTTTTGTTCATCAGATTAGGAAAGTTTTTGGTAATTATTTCTTCAAATAGGTTCTTGATCCCTTGCCCACATCCTTCTTTTCTGGTATTCCCATGATGCAGATATGGATGTTACTCTTCATGTTATCCAAAATGTTTCTTAAGTTCTCTTTATTTAAAAAAAAAAATCTTTTTTTCTTTTTAAGAGTTTGTTTATTTTTTAGAAATAGAAGAAGAGAAGGGGAGATACATTGTTGTGTGAGAGAAACCTCAATTGGCTGTTGTATGCACTCAGCCAGGGATCTGGCAACCCTGTCATATGCCCTGACTAGAATCAAACTGGGAACCTTTTGATTTGTAGCCAGTGCTCAGTCCACTGAGCCACACTAGCCAGGGTATAATTATTTTTTCTTTTAGCTGCTTGCCTGGGTCTTTTTTATCTACCTTGTCTTCCAAATCATTGATTGATCCTTTGCTTCATCTAACCTATTATTTCTTTTTTCCAATGTATTATTTATTACAGACTTCTCATTCTGTATTTGTGACTAGCCCTTTTTATATGGTTTCTATGTTTTGTTTTGTTTTTTTGTCCTATTGAGTATCCATATAATCTGTAAACTATCTGAGAAATCGGGTTTCCTCTATTTCATCTTGTTCTTCTTCTGGAGAATTCTCTTACTCATTCATTTGGGGTCTGTTCTTTGTCTTCTCATTTTGGCTGCTTCTTTTGTTTTCTGCCTTAGATTTTAAGCTAATTAGTGATATAGCTTAAGATGTAACCAGCCTGGCTTAAGCACCATGTGGTGGGACAGAGTAATTACTGGGGTCAGAGCTATTGCTTCCCCTTTTGCTGATGCCATTTAGAGAGGATTACTCTGTCTTAGAAAATGGCTCCTGCAGTATGGGAATGACTCAGTGCAGGGACCCCAGCAGCTGTTCCTTCAGTTCTTTCCCTAGAGCCACCAAATCCAGACTTTCCTCAAGTGTCTCTAGTTTACTCTGCACCCCCTTTGCTAGAGCCTATGATAAGTGGGTGCAATAGAAATTTTCTGTATTATCCCTTTAAGAGTTCCTCTGCATCACCAGCTGTCTCTCCCTGGCAGACAGACACCCTGCTGCTTTTCACAGCTGGGTGTTATCTGAGTTCCTCTCAGCTCTGGTGTTGTAGGCTTAGGAGGCTAGCTTGGGGTTTAGACCCCACATTTGTCAGGAGGAATCCCCTGGCTGCTGAAACATCTCTTCAGAACTTCAGCTCCCACCCGTGGAAGCCCAGCTAGTCCTCTTTCACCTCTTTTATACTTCCTACCAGTCTTGTTATGGTAAAGTGGTTTCTTTTGTCTCTCTAGGTGGTGTTCAATTAGTTATTCCAAATGATTTCTATACAATTTACTTATAATTCCAAATTTATACTGGAAGGAGGTTAATGTAGCTCCACTTGCTCTTCTACCATCTTAGATCTAGGTGTGCTATTCTAACTGAGGTAAGGTTGTCAGATAAAATTCAGGATTCCCACCTAAATTTCATTTTCAGATAAACAATGAATACCATTTTTTCAATATCAGAAACACCTGTGTAAAGGATGGAAGAGTCACTTCAGAGTAGGATATTATATTTAAATAAAATTGTGAAATGTAATTAAAATATGAAAAGTGCATAAGACATGTATATATAGTCTGTGAATCATCATAGATGAACACCTGTGTGAAGGTTTATTCAGGACAATACATATAGCATTTTTATTGTCTAACTGTCCCATGAAAACATCCCTAATCTTAATCCTTTTTCTAACTGTTTCCAGTATAAGTGGTAAGTGGGGTTCTTTCACAGAATTAAGAGGAGAGCATTTTACTGACCCACACATGGGAGATTGTAGTGTGACAAGATTTATTCAGGTGGAAAGCTTCCCCTGTGTCCCATTTTTGTTTATCCTACCATGGGAAAAGTCCAGCCATATCTCCAACAAGGCCAAAACAAAGGCCAGTGTCCAGAATTTCTATGCCGTATTAATGCTTAGTCTAGTCCAGCCTTTCTCACCATCTAGCTAGCTTAATTTGTGTTCCCAGATGCAATCTGTTGCGTATCCAGGCTTCTACTTGCATTTGGAGCATGCATTTAGAGTCTACATAGCCTCCCACAACAGAACTGGTAAGATAATATGGTTATGGAGAATGAAAGTACAAGCACTTGGGGTGAGAGTGGATTCCTGGGCAAGAGAGGGAGAGCTCTTTGTTGTTCCATGGGATTATGTTATCTTGGGTTTAGAAAAGGTCAGCAGCTTTTTAAAAATAACCAATCAACTTTCTAAGCTTTTATGGGCTTCTGATGGGTTTACCCCCTAGACAATGGGTTCCTTTGCCAGATTAAACTGACAGGCCTTTATGGCTAAGCATCTCCTCCTGTGCTAGTCCTATCCGGTACCAGAGGCAGGAAGGGAAGGTTGTTAACCCTTTTTGGAGCAATTCTGTGATCACCTAGAGTGTGTGAAGTGGTAGCTTCCTGAAAAAAAGCAGGCTTATGCTCTCCAGTTGATTATGCTTAACAATATCCAATCCCCTTTGCTTCCTTCCTTATTAATAATTAGCTAACTACCTATGGTAACACAGACATTTTGGAGGTAGCCACTACCCTGTCCTGTGCAACAATCATTTCCTTGCATTTCTTTATAATTTTGTCATCACCAGAGTTGTAATCACTATAGGTCTTACACATATCAAAATTTATATAAGTAAAATCATACCATATATATTTATAAAGCTAAAATATTAATCAGTGTAATGTGGGGATAGATACTAGTGGTCTCTCCATCAAATTATGAAATAACCCTTTTAAGCTTGAGTTACTTGGCTTATTTATGTAACAAAAACTAAAAGGTAGTTATTTTAAAATCTTTAAAGAAATCTTAATGAATTCACTGATTTAAAGGTGCCATAAATATTTATACATTTTAATATTCTCCCATCAAAATGTTTGTTCTTCCAACCCTCATTGATTTTCCAGACAGTAGAACTAATCCAATGATATTTTCACTTGGTTTCTGTTTCATTGATATCAATTGGAATAAATTATATTGCCAACTTATCTGAGGCCATAATGTTCAACCATAAATGGATAAAGAGCTTTTTGATTTATTATTCATGTAGATAACAATACTCAGAATGGCCAAGGAACATTTCCTTTTATATCATAAATTTTATCTGATGATATTTTAAACCTGCTTTTCAGAGAGAGCCATGGACTCTCTCTTTCCTTTTGTTAATGGCACCATATTTTGCTTTCCTCTTTTCTCCTTTATCTTCTTAATGCTGAAAATGGCACATTTTCTAGGTTGCTTTATAGAATAACCCTCAAAAGAGCAAAAATAATAAAAAGCAATTTAAAAATGGACATCTGAATGATCTAGGAAGTAGGCAATTTTGCATGGTAAGCATTGAACTCAGGGGTTATTTATTATGCATTTGATTGTGGTTTTCATGTTAAATTAGACTTATTGAGATCTTTGTTTACCTTCAGAAGTTTGGAAAGTTACCTTGTTAAAATTTGTATGTACTGAAATTCACTTTTCAAGAGATAAGCAGATAATTTTCTATGTAAGAGAAAATTTTTAAGTGATCTGGTAAAATCCTTTAGACAACATATATAAAAAATCCAATGTCCTGTTAGAACTGGACTGACATGGAGATTTTATCTGAGGACATGTTATAATAGAAGCATGGTTTGTTTCCTTTTTCCTCCCTCCCTCCCTTTTGCCCTCCTTTTCCCATCCTTACCTGCTCCTTTCCTTCCTTCTTTTAAAACAGAGCACCACTTACTTAAAGGAAATCTTGTTCAAAATCTTACTATGTATAATAGAGTTATTCTCTTAAACTAGAGAGTGGGACTGGGTATAACTCTTTTTCTTCACTCAACCATATAGAACCTGCAGAGTACTAGTGCAGAGCCCATGGTTTTCAGTGATCAGTTTTAAAACTGAATAAAACTGAGTAATTTATTTATCAGATTATGTACCAGACACTTTTCTAAACATTTTACAAATATCAGCTCATTTAATCCTTAAATCAGTCCTGATGTGGTTATTGTTATCCTCACATTACAGATGAAGAAAGTGAGGCAGAGAAGTTACAGAAGTTACCCAAGACCACATAGCTATTAAATGGCAGAGCCGGCAGAGTTTTGTTTCAGGGTCTGTTCTTAGCCAGAGTACTTTGCAACCTCTCCCTACAGCAACAGCCGTTATGTTCAACTCTTGTTAGAGGCTAGGTATTGTGCTCAGAGTTCTACATGTATTATCACAGCTCAGGCTTACAAAGGAACCAGTGTTAACAGTATCATCTGGTTTGCAGATCCAAGAGTTGAGGAAAAAGAAGTTATGCAGCATTCCTGTGAGGGGCAGGGCCAAGATTTAAACTTCACAGTTTACTTCAGAGCCCATGCTCTTAACCACTTGTTTCATAAGCTTCCATAAAATGAAAACATTTGTTTGTTTTTAAAGAGTTATGATGCTTTTCATTTTCTTTCATGTTGGGTTTACACTGGCTAACACTGATAAGAGAATATATATATTCTGAGGAACCATCTCATTAGCTCTAGCAGGACAGAATCATGCTCAGAGAAAATTCAGTATCTTATTGTTGCCAACCCATGTCCCTATGTTTCTCAAATTTCCCTTCTACACCTTCCTAAATTAACCTGCTTTGCAGTTCTATTAAGCCACCAAGTAATCATACTTAGCTGACAAAGACTAATGGCTCTCCTCCAAGGTGTATCTATCTATGTTTCGACTTAATCCTCCTGGAGATACAAAGTCTTTATAGCATTTGATGATGATTTTAATGGTGCCAATGTTTTTGCAGACTAATAGTACCCATTCATTGTGGCCCAGCTAAAGGGGTGTGCATCTAGAGCAGTTGTCTCCAGCATGCAGGCATGTGATGATTCTTACAGCAGGAGCCGTGAGAAGCATGCTGGCCTGCAATGTAGAACTTACAGATACTCAGTTTATTTATGCTCTTCATTAAAACGTGGTGTGCTTTAGCCCTTTATCCTCTATGCAGGAAGTTTGTAGGACAAGGTTAAGAGAAGGATACTGTCTGCCATGTGGCCTACAGTACCGGCAGGGTAGAGGGAAGGCTGTGTTAACTTTGTAATAATGTGTTTCTTTTAAGAAAGTATAGATTATTCTTAGAACTTAATATGCTTTTGTCAATCCTTTCTTAATATTTACCCATGACTTTAGCCTCCTGAGTTAAATCTTGGGTAAATAGAGTGATTTCCAGAGACTAGCACATAGAGGAATACCTACTTGGGCAAACCAGAACATATGGAAATCTTGCTTCTACTAGCCTCCTATTAAGATAGAAAGAAAAATTTCAAAATGTGATCATTTACTCCTTCCACAAGAAAAATTAGTGGTATACAAAATTAAAAGAGCCATGGTTTGACCTGTTTAAAGGAAAAAGAATTCTTAAAGTTAGAAATATATGCCCACTTTATAAAGATATAACTTACTAAGTTTGCATTCACTCACAAGGAGAATTAGCACCTGACACAAGGAGAAATTGAAAAGTACATGAAATTAAATGTGTGTGTGTGTGTGTAGTTATAGCCATAAATACTAAAAACTGGTTCTTACAGTCAACCTATTTTAGATTCCTGTAGAGGATCCTACTAACTACAAGTTTAATTGAAGTAGAATGAACAGTTTCAACTGGTGGACACCTTGGGCTGTGGCTAGGAAGAGGAAAGACCTGTAACCCTTTGGTTGCTATCTTGCTTGTTTCTGAAACAGGCAGAGACTAATTGGAAAAGTGAGCAAAAATTCCTCTAATTGTGTTTTTTTTTAAACACTAATTTAATAAAGGCTTCTTTTTCCACTTGTACATGAAGAATGCAAATAGTGGCTGGCCAAAGAGATGGTCATGGATTAGTTTCCTATGACTGATATAATGAATTACCATAAACTTCTACTTTAAAACAATAAACTTTTATTATTTTAAAGCTCTGGAGGGCAGAAGTCTAAAATGGATATCACTGGGATATAACTGAGGTAACGACCAGGCTGAATTGTTTTCTGAAATCTCTAGGGGAGAATGTTTTCTGGCCTTTTCCAGTTTCTAGAGGTTGCCTGCATTCCTTGGCTCAGGGCCACCTTCCATGTTCAGAGCCAGCAATGGCCAGTCAAGCCTTTCTCATATTGCATCATTTTGACTCCAACTTGTCCCTCTCTTCACATTTAAGGACCCTTGCTTGCAATGACATGGGGCCCATCTGAATAATAGAAGATAATATTTTATTTTTAGATCTGGTGATTAGCAACTTTAATTCTGTTTCCATCACCACATAACCTAAATTATTCATAGGTTCTAGGGATTAAGATGTAGACACCTTAGTGGAGTATTATTCTGCCTACTACATGGGACAGTGATACTTTTATTTATTTATTTAATTTTTTAAAAGATTTTATTCATTATTTTTAGAGAAGGGCTGGCAGGGAGGAAGAAAGGGAGAGAAACATCAATGTATGGTTGCTTTTCACCTGCCTCGGGACAGTGATATTTTTAAAAGTGTATTTGTCAGTACAGTGTTTGCCAAAGTTAAAGCATTATGGCTATGCTGAAAAGAAAATGGGCCCTGGGGTTGCTGTTTTTCATATTCAGATTGAACACAGATCCAGGCACCTGGTACGAGGAAGAGATTCTTTGTCAACCCAAGGAGATCTGCCAGATGGGAAACCTGCAAGAGGCTGGAAAGTGGGATATGAATTCTGCAAACCAACTTATGGTCCAGGTGCAGGGGCTTGGCAAACACTGGCTCTTTCATGATAAACTTAAAAATTTTAAATCATGATGGATAAGAAAAAGGAAATAGGTATCTCAGATATTCAGAGTAAAAGGAACTTCCCAGGATGATTTGCTAAGGCATATGAAAAAAATTATAGAAGTTTATCATCCTCATTAATATTAGGAAACAGAAAGAGAAATGAGAGAATAAGCTTAGACTAAAATTAAGTAGGATGGGTTAGAAAAAGGGGAACTATTGGCCAAGAAAACAGTAAAGAAACCAGAATGCCATGGCAGAATTAAAATTTGTATTAGAAGCTGAAAAGAAATCAGCATTAAAAAATCACTAGTATAGAAGATAATTTGACAAGTTCTGTCAAAATAAAGAAGAAAAGCACAATAAAATTAGATTAATGAAAAAAGAAGTTTAAAGACATAAAAGACAGAGAACAAAGACCTAAATGCTAGGACCAGTCTAAGAATTATAGATGTTCTTCAGGTAGAAACCATTGGAATAGGAGTAGTAATCAAAGATTAAAACAATAAAATAAAAACGAAAAACTCAGTATGCAAATTAAAATGACTTTCCATTCTCCAACGTTGATGAAAATGGTTCTATACCATTACAAATTGGCAATTTCTTTTTAAAATTACAGAATAAAAGAAGAATTCTTCAAACAGGCAGAGAAAACAGTTTACAAAGGAGCAAAAATCAGGCTGCCTGTTTTTGTTTTCTGTCATAAAGTATGAGCTGCTGCTGTAAAACCTACAAAGTTTGCCTGGAACCGTTTGGAAGAGAGTACTCAAGTAAGATCAATATAGTTAAGTTGTTTCTAATTTGTAAAAAGAGATTCTCAAATATGCAAAAGAAAAGAAAACACCACCTTTTTACTAGAGACATGGCTTGCGAATGTAGCCCATGTCAGTGCTACTCAAGAGAGGTTTAGAGCCCAATAACATCAGCATTGTCTGGAAAGTCAGTGCAGGTTCTCTGGCACATTCCCACACCTCCTGAAGCAAACTATGGATGAAAGGAAGCAATCTATGTGTTAAACAGTCTTTCTAGGAGATTCTTTCATGTGCTAAGATTTAGGAAGTGCTAGTCCAGGTTGCTGAAAGAGAAATCCAATTTAAAATTTAGCAACAGAGAAATAAATGGTATTAGGAGACTGACCATTAATAATGGAACCCATTAAATGTAAAGTGAGATTAAACAATTGTACTTTAATTATACCACTGAATGCAAATGTAAAATCTTTTGAAAGAAAAAACATGTAATATGCAGTAATGCTTTAATAGGTATTAAATATTTAATGTTTTAACATTTAATACTAAAAACAAAACCTAAGTTCATATTTACAGAGTCCAGAAATGAAACTTAATAAATTCTCATTTTCCATGGGTAAATTAAATGATTTGGAGTATTTGAAAGTTTTAAAGTGTATTCATTCAGTCAACAAATATTCATATTTTTAGTATATCAGATATTACTATTAGAAATAAAATTAGGATCAATGACCTTCCGATTAATAGAGAAAAGAATGTGCAGCCTGGTCTGAATGACCAAGCATGTGAAACATAAACTATATAAAGTATAAAGTAAGATCACAGAGGATAGCCAAAGATGTCATTTATGCCAACACAGATAAATAGTATAAACTCACCTACTGGAAAAAAGACAGACAATTTGACCAAGCTGTCCATCTGAATACTGATGTTCAGCAAGAGTGTATTACATATTTGTAAAAAGACACAGTTTCAGTGTGAGTGTCCTTGGTTAGGTCTTATCACTGCTGCATATTACCTGACGACCTTGGGAAATGTATTTAACTATTTGGTTTTGAATTTTCTTACATATAAAATGAGAATGACATTTTTCATGTACCTATGTGTTGAGAAGAGCAAATGTGGATGCAAAAGCACTTGGTGTAACTGTATCTCATTATAAAATGATCATTAAATTAGTCCATTACAATACAGTGGTTCTCCATTTTGGCTGAAAAGCAAAATCTAACCATGGGTTACTGAGAAGAGATTTATATAAAATTAAGTGACTCATCAAGGTTAAACAAAAAGTGAATGGAGAAAATTTAGCAGCAAAAAGCAAAATAAAACAAAAAATAATTTGGCAATATTAAATGAAACAGAATCAAAGACCAGAGAAATATTAAATGTGATCAAGGAGGTTATATTTTCTTTAAAATCATTAGACTTCACCATGAAGATAAGACAGTTTTAAATTTCCATTGGCATGGTAACAGCCTGAAAATACACGAAACTAGGGCTGTTAGAAATAAAAGAAAAGGTTGATAGAAGAATTATTGTATGAGACTTTAATACCATTTTATTGAGCTTTCATGGGTCAGATAAACACAGACTGCATAGAGTATTTTAATCATCTAATAAAGGTGACTTTATAAATACATACTGAACTTTGTTCTCTAGAACTAAAAAGCACTTTTTTAAAGAAGCCATGAAGCATGTAGAAAAAAATGATCACATAGGATACCTGAAAGAAAACCATAATAGATTATGAAATATAGAATGTTTACAAGCTACATGTCCTACTTACAATAAAATAAAACTAAAAACTAATAAAAATTTAAATGCAAATCTCAACTTGAAAAGCAGCAATACCAACAACAAAACTGCTTCTTAAGAAATCTGGAGAGATAAACCAGTACTATTTAAAAAAATATAATTAACTCTTTCAAACATCCAAGAAACTCAATTAAAAAAAAAAAATTAAAAGTGATAGAATTCAGTATGTAAAATGTCATTGAAATATCAATAGATTTTTCTAGACATCTGTAAGAAACCACGATACAGTAGGATTCACAAGTAAACTAAAATGGACTTCTTCCCACGTAGCTGAGTAAACTCCCACAGACTATATAAACTGGCCAAAATATAAGGAAAAACAAACAAAAATAAAAACAATTCCCTGAAGAATCTGTAGAGCAAAAGCAGGCACATTCTGAAGGTGAGTTTTCACCTGGTAGAGGGTATTGGCCTGGATTAAATTTCCCACCCTGATGTCAAGGGGTTATACTAAGTGCCACATAGGGGAGCTGAAACTCTAATAGGAAACCCACAGTCCTCTGGCTGGAAGAATCAGAGGACAGAGTTTGGGGCAACTATAGTTACTGGAAAGAAAGTGAGGGTGAATTTCAGTCAAGAGTCAGAAAGGAAGAACCTCAAATTCTTACTCTAAATTTTGTTCAAATCATTGCCTTACCCTTGAAACCTGTATATACAGAGCAGACTACAAGCAATCAGTGAATTAGAAGATAGACTAACACAAATTTTCTTTATGAAGAGCAGAGAAAAAATGATTAAAAAAACACACAACCAGTGTTCTAGAGCTTTGTGGGATAATAACAAAATATTAACATACAGGCAATTAATTGGTATCCCAAAAAGAAAGAAGATAGGAAATGGGGCAAGAACTATTTTGAATAAATAACTCCTCAAACTTTTAAAATTTAGTGAAAGGGCCATACTTGCATATTTACAATGCTGAGGCACATCATGATCAACCTGCTGAAAATTCAAGACACAATCTTATGAGCATCCGGAGAAAACCAGCATAGTATACGTAAGGAAACTGCATTTCAAAATAATGCCAACCTATCTTTAAAAGCTATAAAAGCTAAAAGACAGCTGAACAATATCTTTCATGTGCTAACAGAAAAACAGACTATCAATTCAGAATTCCATATCCAAGAAAAATATACTCCAAGAATGGAGGCAAAAATAAAGTTGCTTTCAGATAAAGGAAAACTGAGAGTATGTGTTGCCAGCAGACCAACCTCTACCACATAAAATGCTAAAGGAAGTTCTTCAGGATGCAAAGAAATAATAGAAATTTGCATCTTTAGGTTAGACTGGAAAATGTTGGAAATCATAAATAATAAGGTAAACAAAAAATCATTTTCCCTCTGTTAATTTCCTTTAAATACATGCATCTGTTTAAGTACAAACAACATTGTCTTGTGGGATTTGTAATGTATGTAATTCACATGACAACTTGAATAGAAGAGATCTTAAAATAGGCTTTCAAAATAGGTAATTACAAGATTTCTGTATTTTAAGTGAAGAAGTGTAATAACTTTAGGTAGTTTGTGAAAAAGAAAGGTTAGGTTGAATTCCAGGAAATCTGTATAAATGTGAATGCTGGTTCCTAGAATGAAGGAGAAAATATCTGTGAGGAGTGGAACTTTGCAGACACTTATCAGTCTACACATTAGATAGGTGGAAACATCACTATTTTCTGTATGGACCCTAGATCATGACAAAAAAGCAACTTGGCTTTGACTAAGCCTCAAATTGAATATGGTTTCCTTTTCTGATCCATTTTTATTCCCTATGTAAAAGCAGATGGAAAGTCCAGAAAAAAGAAAGAGGAAAGAGGATGATATTTAGTATTTGTTTTTCTGTCATACTGCCTACTTAGAGGGACATTTAAGAAATCAATTTAGATAGGAGAGATGTAATAGTTATTTCTAGCAAGTTTGGCTTGGGGATTTAGTATGGTCCTTGAACTAGACTCAGGAAGCTAGCTGGGTATTGAGAAAGAAGCCAGCCCTTGTCCAACATACGTTCTTTATCTTTTGCTCTTTGCTTGAAGAATTTTGTTAGTGGGCAGCTCAGCCTTTCCAGACTGTCTTTGGAAAGGATCCTGGATCTGGGGACACAGAATTCTGGTATCACTCTGAGGAAGGGCAGACAGAGGAGCTGCTGAGGTGCCAGGAGGGGTAGATCACAAAATTTGGTAGGAAACAGCATGTGGAGCAGAAACAACATGAATCTGCAAATCATACATCTGAAGGTCTACACCATATCCTGCTGTGTGACATTGAGCCTGTATGCAGGCTGAAAAGCAGTCCCTAAAAAGTATCCATGTCAAATTCCTGGAACATATGAACATTATCAGGAAAAAATACACCTCTGGTTTGATGTGAGAAATTCATACCTGATGATTAGATGTTTCAATAACATTTGTTTCCAGGAGATAATTTTCCATTATTTTAAGCAAGAAAAATGGTAATGTGTTATATATACATATGTTAACTCAACCTCCCAACCAATACCAATATCCTGAAATGTAAGTAAAACACAGTAAAATGACCATAGTTGAACAATAAGCTATCATATTAGGATTTAAAATGCTTGAAAAAATTGTATCCCCTATATACTACTAATTAATAGGATTGTTAAAATAAAACACTTGCCCTGGTTGCAGTAACTTTTCTGACTTGATTTGCTCCCTTCTCCATAATTATCTTTGTTATTTTCTCAACTCTCTGGGGACCTCCAACATGAAGGGAAGGGAAGGGGAGGGAAAAGGAAGGAGGGTAGGAAAGAGGAAAGGAGGAGAGGGAGGGAAGGCGAAGGAAGGACTAAATGAAGGGAAGGACTAAATGTGAAAGGCCCTGTGGAGATGTTTACAGTTCAAGTGCTGAGAGCTGAGTGTGGTTCACAATGATGCTGTCCTGGACTTTTAGCACCAGCAGTGTCTGAAACGCGTAGCTTTTGTGTGGATATTCAGCATGCTTTTCAAAATATCTACTTATGATTCTGACATTCTACTGAATGTGTTTGGAATGTATCAAGGATTTTTTTGTATACTGTCAAAATTTTTATATTGAGTTTTGGTGTAATGAATTTAAATTCTTTCTATATGAACTTGGGCAAAAATGGATGTTATAAAATCTGTGTTTTAAAAACCAAGAGATGTTTTACTAGGAAAATGCTATTCATAGCAACATTGTATAGGCTATGACTATACTTATAGAATGTTTCACGGAGAGAATTAATATGAAATGTAGAAAAAGGTAATATAAATAATCAAAAATAAAAATGAGCCCTGGCTGGTGTGGCTTAGTGCATTGAGTGCTGGCCTGTGAACAGAAAAGTTGCCAGTTCAATTCCCAGTCAGGGTACATGCCTGGGTTGTGGGCCAGGTTCTCAGATGGGGTTGTGTGAGAGGCAACTGATTGATGTTTAAGAAAAGAAAAAAGAAAGAAAGAAAAAAAGAAACAAAAATGAATAGAAGAATGGCTAGGATTCTGAACAAACTAGAGAAATAAATGGCCAATTAATAAATGAAAGACTGTGCAACCTAAATAGTAACCAGGAAATATAAATTAAGATCATTATAACATAACTTTTTATATCTACCTAATTGGCAAAATAAATGTAAAAATCTAATAGTACAAAAGGATGGTGAGGTTACAGAGCAATGGGGATTATTCTTCATGGAACAAGCTGGTACAGCCACTGTGGAATATGGTGTGGCATCATCCCCAAAAGTTGAAAGTGTGTGCATCTCCTGTGACTCATGTTCCTAGAGAGATGTCTGCCAGATATTTATAATAACACTTCTTTTTGTAATTCCAGAAAACACCAATACTCACCTAAGGCCAATGAACAAATATAATGAAATATTTATACAAGAGCTGGCTTTTGAAAAGCAGAAAAGAATGAACACAACATGTACTAAAAGAGATCAATCTACAAATATTAAATAAAGCAATTTGCAGACAAGTTACATGAAAATATTGTACTATCGATGTCATTACATAAAAATTGAGAACATGAAAAACAAAATAATTTTCACCTAGTTTGCCACTGGCAACTGTGAAATATAATGATACTATTACTATGACCTGGGAATGGTAGATTCTTCTGTGGTGAAATTGTGAAAGGGGTTAGCCTCCCTAGGGAAAAAAAAAGCTTTTCTATCTTTTGATGTTTTTTGATCTAATCATTTCCTTTCTAGAAATTTTAAAGAATAGAGATGCACACAAAACTTTACATTGTAATTATGTATTATAACATTTACATAATTAAGTATTCTGTTACATTATAAGCCAATGAATTGGGGAATTGTTAAATAAATTATGGTACATAAGGTAGCATTTGAAAAATCTTTTTAAAATTATATTTAATGTCATGGCAAAATACAATATAATTTTCAATGAAAAAAGGATACAAAATTGCATTACTATATGATTTATTTAGTTTAGAAATATCAACAAACAGCGAAAATTGGAGGCACACATAAACAAGACTGACAGTATTGAAGCATTATCAATGTTTATCTCAGCATGATAGAATAATATGTGATTTTAAAAATGCTCTGTTGTAATTATAAATTGAGTGCAGTTTAGAAAGTATTGCTTTCATAATCATAATTAATAGCTTCATTGGCCTCTTTCTAAAATGTGTAGGTCTTAATGTGGATTGTGGTTTTCCCCAACTGGACAGAATCTTATCCCTTTTCCTATATTGCTGTCTTCCCATTGTTTGAAATAGGAGTATGGAATTCTACATGAAAGTGCTCAAAGGGGATATAGGAGGTAATGTAGATCAGAGAGGAATTGTGAGGATTTAATGAGATAGATAATTAGTGAAAAAAGCACTTAACATTTCCTGCACAAGTCTATATCCAACTATTAACATTATTATTTATCGTTGACTGACTATGAATATATTTTATTTTTAGGACCCAATACAATTTACATATTATCTACTAGTACAAAAGTCCTAAAGACAGAAAATGGTAAGATATGTATCATGCCACAAATATGTCTAAGAGAGAAAGAGTTTGAGGTAAGAGCAGAAAAAATAAAAGGTAAATCTTTTTCTTTAAAAAAAGGGGGGAGGGGACAGTCATCACCCCTACAGATGGCCATTGCACATAGTCTGGAGCAACTCTAGGCAGAATCAGAGACACTAAGAAACAGTGAATTCTTTGCAACTAGGGTCACCTGGTCACCACTCCCCCGCCTCAGCCCTGGGCTTTCTTGAGGATAAGTGATTCATGTATGTAACTTGTAGCAGGAAGGGCAGGATAAGGGCCTAAAATTGTTTCAGTCTAGATTTTGAGGGCATTTTTGAGAGCTCTTTATAGAAAAATCTGCCAGTTAAATGGCCAACTTGTAGGTCTGACACTTGCTAATTTTGTGTTTGGTTGAATGGTGATATATAATATACCTTGTGATTCTGCAATGAATCATTTACTTATTTTTGCTCAATAGATTTGCATCTGTGCAACATCAACTTGCTGGATGAAAATAGAATTGTGTTCCCAAAGAGGCAAAAGATAAAGAAATATGATTTTATATGCCAAAAAATGTACCTTACTAGCTTCAACAGTAAGTGTCCTTGAAGGGAAATATAGTGAATTTACTTCTAATTTAGTTCTTCTCTAAGCAACTTAAAAAATAAAAAAGGCAGCAAAACAAGCATAAGGAAGTTTTACCTGATTGGGTGATATTAATGGGCCCTGGCTTGGGAGACTTGTGATAGTAACACTTTTTGGTTCCCTGTTGCATGTAGCATGCCCACATAGGTATTTACTGCAGATGGTCAAGACCAAAACCTGTTTGGTCTTCAAAGCATGTCCAGGAGAGGTCATTGGCATTTTCTCATTTTACCTGGCATCTACGTAATAGCAGATAGCAACCATGTTAAGTTGTTGGGTAACTCATTTTGGTTATGTTCTCTTCATGACACATTAGATATTTTCACCTATCTTGAGTCCTCCGTTCTCACCCTGTGAACTGTAATCTCTGCAATGAGACTATTTCTAAATTGCTCACCTCTATATACTGTAGCCTGGTATCAGTCAGGAAAAACATGTTGAACAAATGAACAAAAATGAACCTAATGGTTGTCTTGTCCACACACCCACAAACCCATCCATTCATCCATTTCTCAAGGTTTCTGCAGACACAAAGTGTCAGCCTTTGTTTCCTGTGATTTGGAAAGTGATCAGTTAAGTTCATGGATTGTTATATACATATGGTAAAAATAAACTACCTTGGATGGGTGGCTCAGTTGGTTGGAGCATCATCCTGTACAACAAAAAATTTGTGGGTTCAATTCCAGGTTAGGGCATGTACCTAATTTTCGGGATCATTGGGGTGGGTACAGGAGGCACCAATTGATGTTTCTCTCTCACATTGATGGTTCTTTCTCTCTCTCTCTCCCTTCCTCTCTCTCTAAAATCAACAAATATTCTCAGGTGAGGATTAAAAAAAATGAAACACTGGAGGTGAGGTTATAATCAAATAACGTACAGAGAAATTATGTGAACCATTTGGAAACATCCCAGAAAACCTGAAAGTTGTTCTCTCTCTTTCTCTGCTCCCCATTCTTAGCTGTTAATTCACATTTGTTCCTCTTACACATATTCACTATTTGATAAGCTGGGAGCCATGTTACCTTTTTTGAGACAATCTTTCAATAATGATATAATTTACTGCAGCTTATTTAGATGGTTTACTTATATTTAAACCCCTAACTTTAGGATAAAATCAATAAATAGTTGACAAAGAAGCAGAGTAATCCTTGAAAATTTCTAAACATATACCCTATCTTGCTTTTGAAAAGGGTCAACACTGCTTAATCCTAACTTATTTGAGACTTCTGAGAGTTCAATTAGCTGTGGGTTCACCTTTATTAAAATGTATACAAGCTAAAAACATATGAAGAAAGTTTATTTAAGTGAGAGGCATTTATAATACCATGCTAAATGCTATTGTTCTCGATAAGCTCTTTGATGAGCTGGTCAGTGACTATCACAGAGACAGATGTGATTCATTGTAAAAGAAAACTGTGTAAACTGCTACTTAGGTATATGGTTCAACCAGTAAAATTACCTCGTAGTGGTGGTGATTCTGCTGAAATTTTCACATAAGCTCCAGACTGTACTGTAAGACTGTTCTAGCCAATTGATTTTCATAGTTCTTGAAAAGAAAAATTGTGGATAATTTGAGCTTCTGTCTCTTCTCATCTGAACTGTTCTGTTTCTTAGGCAGACATTAACTGTTAATCAGATATTGAAGAACATGGAAAAACAAGTAAGAATAGGAAGCCCAGGTAATGCATTTAAATATTATCCATTCATGCATACTATAAAGTAGTGGATCGTGGGTGAAATATGATCATTTGTAAAGTTCAGACATTGATAATGGTAGCATTTTAGCTTTCATGGGCAGTGATTGTAGATTAGTAAGGACTTTTCTTGTTGGTTACTATAAAGTATCTGGTGCCAGTCTTGACTTCTTATGAAGAAACATAAAATTAGATAAAATGTACAAAGCAACTTTTTTTTTAGGAGCTGGAGAACAGGCAAAAAATTCTGATCTTTGAGAGGAGGTAAACACTAGAGGTTGGCCTTACATTTGCTTTTTTTTTTTTTTTTTTTGCCTAGAGGTGCATTCACTGGACCAGGGAGTAGGGAGGTGGAGCTAAGTATGGTGTGGTGGTTTCAATAAACTGAGAAGGCATAGTTTGTCATTTCAGGTTTTAAAGTTGCTAGAATTAGTAGGGTAGAGCCTGAAATAATCCAAATGTAAGGATATTAAAAGAGCAATAATTGATACGTTCAGGGACTTAAAGGACATAGAACAGATGATATAAAATATGTGAAAAGATGGAAATCTCAGAGAAATATAAACTGTAAAAGAGACCCGAATGGATATTTTATGACTACAAATAATAATTTCTGAAATAAATATTTACTAAATTGCCTTTACAGCAGATTAGAGACAATAGAGTCTCTATAGTCTCCAATTTAAAGAACAGAATTTAGAAAGATAGGAAAAAATAAACAAATCTTCAGTGACCTGTGGGACAAAAGTAAGCAGTCTAACATTTGGAGTCTCAAAAAAAGAAAAGAAAAGAAAAGAAAAGGATAGAATGAAACAGAAAAAGTTATTTAAAGAAATAATCACATTGATGTTTCTTTCCCTTTCTTCCTCCCTCCCTGCCCTCCTCTCCAAAAATAATAAAATCTTTAAAAAAAGAAATAATTACTTAAATTTCCTAAATATGGTAAAAACATCAACATACAAGTTTACTATATTTAGCAAATTAAAGCACAATAAATACAAAATAAACCCCTGTAGGCATGTCATGGTCAAACTATTAGACTACAAGGGAGAAGGCTGTCAATAGATACAGTAAACAACAGTAAGAATTATTCTAGACTTCCAAACAAGAACTGCATAGGCCAGAAGACAATGGAATAACGTGCAGAGAGAAATGCACAAAGAAAACATGTCAACCTAGATTTCTATATCATGTGACTATAGAATTGTTTCAAAAATGAACATTAAGTGAAGATTTGTTATCTAAGCTTAGATTAGATTAAAAATGTAAAAAACTGTACTACTAGCTACTCTGCATTATATGAAATGTTAAAAGAAGTTTAGCATTAGGTAAAGGAAAGTGATACCAAATAGAAATTTGGATTTATAGAAAGGAATGAAGAATATTAGAAACAGTAAATGTGTGGACAAATATACTTTTAAAAACCCATTTTTATCTTTCTTAATTTTTAAAAGAATAACACATTGTACTGTGGGGTTATAATGTAAATAATAGTAAAATATGTGACACCAATAGCAAAATAAACAAGAGAATAGTAAATGAAATGATACTATTGTAAGAGTCTTATATTTATATGAAATGGGATTATATTAATTATAGGAAGGCTCTGATAAGGATGCATATTGTTAGTCCTAGAACAAACACACACAAGTGGACATGGACACACACACTGCAAAGAGATATAGGAAAAAAGCCAACAGTGGGAGTAAGATGGAATGCTAAAAACATACTTAACAGAAAGTAGGAAGGCAAAGAAGAATGGGGGAGGGATTTTGATGCCACAATATTAAATGAATTTCCAGATGGTAGATTCAAAACCCAACCATATTATATATTAAATGTTAATGGACTTAACACCCCAATTAAAAATCAGAGATCATCAGTCTGAGTAAAACACAAAAGACCTAACTATATGCTGACTACAACATGTGCACTTAAAATATGAAGTCACAAATCATTGAAAGTAAAAGGAATGAAAATATATGCCATGCAAACAGTAATTTTTAGAAAATAACTGTGATTATATTAATCAGATAATGTTGATTTCAAGATGGGGGATTTTGCCAAATAATGATAAAGGGAGCAATTAAGAGGCTCTCTTAATATTTGTGTAATAAATTTTACACAAGTAATAAGAGAGTCTTAAAATACAGGAAGCAATGGTAGATTCTCCCCACCCCAAACACTGTATTATAAAAGCATAAACATACAGAAAAGCTGAAGAATTTTTACAATGAGCTTCCTATATAGCCATCTGGGGCCTACCACTAATATCTTACTATGTTTCCTTTATTGTTTTTCTATCTTTCTAGCTCTCCAGCTGTCTATCCATCAATTCATCAATGCATGTTTTTGAAACTGCTCTGTGAGGTTCCTGGGAGAGTGTGTGTGTGTGTGTGTGTGTGTGTGTGTGTGAGAGTGTGCGTGTGTGTGTGTGTTTTGGAGGTGTGCAATGCTCTGGGAGCTGTTGCCCATTTGACCAGAGAATTTATGCTTTTTGTTATTTTATTTTATTATTGTTTTTTAAATTTAATTTAATTATTGTTGTATTACATCCATCCCCTATTTTATGTGTTGGGCTTCTATTAGATTTTACCTGAGGATATAGTTTTGTGCCTAAAGTAAAATTTTCACAGCTTTCCTTCAAAGGCATTATGAGAAGGATCCATTCTCCTAATCTACTTTAGCATAATCCAAAAATTAGACAATGTGTTCCTTGATAATTCCTGAGTAGGTGCCCTTGCTTTGGGTGGCTTTAGCGAGGACAGGGCCCATCCTTCACTTTGAATTCCCTTTAGGTCCAGACCCACAGTAAGCAGTCAGTATATCCTATAGAATGAATTCAGGTGGACAAGCTGTTTATTCTGATAATAATATTGTAGTTTGTGGACCCACCTATGGGAAAAATGACACAAATTGGACATTTTCCCCTGGCCTCCCCACTATGTTAATTACCAACTAATAATGGTGCTATTTTACTTACAGAATCCATGAAGGACATTGATTAATTATAACAAGGGTATAAATTCACTCTGCTTAGTTCAACTTTTACTCCCTGGCATACCCCAACTCAAAAATACCCTGAAATATTGCTTGCTTTTAAATTAAGCAGACAAGTTTGAAGACAACTTTGGGGCCTGAGGGCTAATGTCAAATAAATTCTAAATACCAAGACTTAGTTTTCTTCTGAGTCCATCCCCCAAATAAGGAAGCACTTGATAGTTTATTTTATGTTTCTGAAGTTTTATTTCCATTGGAAACATTCTCTAGGAGGGCCCTGGACATGCAGTGTAACCAGTTATAGGACATTTCCTACATAAAATGAGCACAGAAGACTTGAAGAGCTTAAAAAATTATCTTATCCTTGGGGGCACAGTGGGTGATATTTGTGTCTCGACTCTACAAAAAAGAGGCACTGTGAAATAGGGAACATTGTCCTATGCACTCTGTAATATAGGGTGAGGTTTTCAGGTGTTTGAGAAGAGTGTCTCATTCATTCCATTCCTACCTGAGAAAGCTGAGCAGCGTGTGGCTGGGATGAGTTTTCTACTTTTAGAAGCTGACTTTTTTTTCTTTTAATTTAATTTCATTGTTGCACTACATTCATCACATTTTTCCCTCACTGCTCTCCCCTGCCCCACCTGTCCCATTTCCCATCCCACAGACAAGCCTACGTGTTGTCCATGTCCATGGGTCATCTATGCTAGTTCCTTGACTAAACTGTTCCTGTTCTTTGCCTTTTTCTCCTCTTCCCCCGACCCCTCCCTTCTACACTGAAAATCTGTTCCTTGTATTCATGTCTCTGGTTCTGGTTTGCTTGTTTGTTTGTTTTATTCATTAGTCTCCTGTATTAGTTGAGATCATATGTTATTTGTCAGTGGCTTATTTCACTAAGCATAATACTCTCCAGTTCCATCAATGTTGTCACAGAAGGTAGGAGTTTCTTCTTTCTTTCTGCTGTGTAGTATTCCATTGTGTAAATGTACCAAAGTTTTTTGATCCAATCATCCACTGATGGGAACTTAGGCTGTTTTCAGCACTTAGCTATTATAAATAGCACTGCTATGAACATAGGGGTGCATAGGTTCTTCTGAATGGGTTTTTCAGGGTGCTTGGGGTATAATCTTCGCAGTACAATTGCTGGGTCAAAATGCAGTTTCATTTTTAGTTTTTTGAGAAATTGTCATATTGTTTTCCATAGTGGCTGCACCATCAACAATGCACCAGGGTTCCTTTTTCTTCACATTCTCCCCAGCATTGGTTGATTTGTTGATGATGGCCATTCTGAGAGGTGTGAGGTGGTATCTCATTGTGGTTTTAATTTGCATCTCTCTGATGGCTAGTGATGTTAAGCATTGTTTTATATGCCTATGGGCCCTTTGTATGTCCTCCTTAGAGAAGTATTTGTTCAGGTCCTTTCCCCATTTTTAAATTGGGATATCTGTCTCCCTGGTGTTGAGTTGTATAAATTCTTTATATATTTTGGAGATCAACCCTTATCTGAGGTATCATTGGCAAATGTTTTCCCATACAGTTGGTTCCCTTTTAATTTTGCTGATGTATTCTTTAGCTGAGCAGAAACTTTGCAGTTTGATGAAATCCCATTTGTCTCTTTGTTCCTTTATTTCCTTGGAGAAGTATTAGTGAAGATATTTCTGCTTACGATATCTGAAATTTTACTGCCTATGTTTTCCTCTAGGACTTTCATGGGTCATAGTTCATGTTTGAGTCCTTTATCCATCTTGAGTTTATTCTGCTGCATGGTGTAAGTTGGTGGTCTAGTTTTATTTTTTTGCATATCCCTGTCCAGTTACCCAACATGGCTTGTTGAAGAGGCTATTTTCACTCCTTTGTTGAATATTAATTGACCATAAGGCCCTGGGTTTATTTCTGGGCTCTCTGTTCTGTTCCAATGCTCTATATGTCTATGCTTATGCCAATAACATTGTTTTGATTATAGTAGTGTTGTAGTATAGTTTGATATCCAGTATTGTAATTCCTCCTACCTTGTTCTTCTTTCTCAAGATGGCTGTGGTTATTTGTGGTCATTTTTGGCTCCATATAAATTTTTGAAGTATTTTTTCTATATCTGTAAAATATGTCATTTGTATTTTAATTGGGATTGCTCTGAATCTATAGATTGCTTTGGGTAGTATGAACATTTTAAGGATGCTAATTCTTCCCATCCATGAACATGGTGTATGCTCCCATTTATTTGTATCATCTTTAATTTCTTTCTTCAGTATTCTGTAGTTTTCTGAGTATAGGTTTTTTATCTCTTTGGTTAAGTTTATTCTTAAGTACTTTATTTTTCTTGTTGCCATGGTAAATGGGATCTGTTTTTTAGTTTCTATCGCTGATGTTTCATTATTGGTATACAAAAATGCCTTTGATTTCTGAATATTGACTTTATATCCAGCTAATTTGCCATATTTGCTTATTAGGTCAAGTAGATTTTTGTTGGAGTCTGTTGGGCTTTGTATATATACTACCATGTCATCTGCAAATAATGACAGTTTGACTTTCTCCTTTCCAATTTGGATACCTTTATTCCTTTTTCTTGTCTGATTGTTATGGCTAGAACTTCCAAAATGATGTTGAACAGAAGTGGAGGAAGTGGAAAGTCTTGTCTTGTTCATGATTTTAGGAGGAAAGCTTTTAGTTTTTGCCTATTGAGTATGATGTTGACTGCAGGTTTCTTATATATGGCCTTTATTATGTTGAGGTATGCTCCCTCTATTCCCATTTTGCTGAACATTTTTATCAGAATGATTGCTGTACTTTATCAAATGCTTTTTAGCATCTCTTGATATGATCATATGGTTTTTGTCTTTCATTTTATTTATGTGATATATTACATTTATTGATTTGTAAATGTTGTACCATCCTTGTATCCCTGGGATGAATCCTCTTTGATAACGGTGTATGATCTTTTTTAATGTAATGCTGGATCCTGTTGGCCAATATTTTGTGAAGAATTTTAGCATGTATGTTCATCACAGATACTGACCTGTAGTTTTCTTCCTTAGTTGTGTCTTGACCTGGTTTGGGGATTAGAATTATATTGGTTTCATAGAAAGAGTTTGGGAGTCTTTCTTCTTGTTGGATTTTTTTGAATAGGTTGAGAAGTATAGGAGTTAGTTCTCTGTTTGGTAAAATTTACCTGTATAGCCATGTGGTCCAGGCCTTTTGTGGGCTGGGAGGTTTTTGATTACTGCTTCAATTTCACTAGTTGTTTTATGTCTGTTCAGGCTTTCTGCTTCTTCTGGGTGCAGTTTTGGTAGGTTATACATTTCCAGAAATTTGTCCATTTAAGCCAGGTTGTCAAATTTCTTGTCATATAGTTACTTGTAGTAATTTTTTATAATCCTTTGTATTTTTGTGGTATCAGTTGTTATTTCTCCTTTGTTATTTCTGGTTTTGTTTATTTGGGTCCTCTCTCCTTTTTTTCTTAATGGGTCTGGTTAAAGGGTTGTCGATTTTGTTTATCTTTTCAAAGGACCATCTCCTAGATTTATTGTTTCTTTGAATTATAGTTTTAGTCTCTATGTCATTTAATTCTGCTCTGATCTTAATAATTCACTTCCTTCTACTTGCTCTGGCTTTTGTTTGTTGTTGCTCCTCTAGTTCTTGCAGCTTTATGGTGAGGTTGTTTGTATGAGCTTCTTCTAACCTTTTTAAGTAGGCCTGTATTGCTATGAACTTCCCTCTTAGGTCTGCCTTTGCTGTGTTCTATAGGTTTTGGGCTGTTTTGTATTCATTTTCATTTGTTTCCAGAAAGTTTTTGATTTCTTTTTTGCTCTCATTGTTAACTCATTCATTACTCAATAGTATGTTATTCAGTCTCCATGAATTAGAATGTTTTGGGTTTTTTCCTTTGAGGTTGGTTTCTGGTTTCAAGCCATTGTGATCTGAAAAGATGCTTGGTATGATTTCAGTTTTCTTGTATTTGTGGAGGCTTGTCTTGTGTCCTACCATGTGGTCTATCTTTGAGAAAGTTCCATGTGCATTTGAAAATAATGCATATTTATAGAAGTTTATTTTTTACTTATCAAGAATGAATTTCAGTTGGAAGAATTATAGTCTCTCACACAATGTCCTAAAATTAATTCCAGCTGGATTAACATAATAACTTTATAAAATCAATCATAAAAAACAGAACATAATGAGTATTTATTCCAAAAAAGAGTGAGAGAGGACCTTATAAACTTAAAGGCAAAAATAAGTACTCAGAAGAGAGTACTAAGTTTTACTCCATTAAAAATGAAAATTTCTGTCTGTCAAAAAATGAAGCAAAACAAACAAAAAACCAAAATTGAGGTAAACCCATTCAGCAAATATAAGGGACAAGTGCCTAAGAACCTTTAAAGACTAAGACCTCAAACCAATTGATAACAGTGTATGATTTCAATAGTTAAATGGGAGGCCAGGCATCCCTCCTAAATCCCTTGTTTCCAATTCTTTCCCGCTCCACAGGAGAACTCAGTTGCACAGGGTCTGTTCTTGCTTGCTATCCATCAGTCATACTTCTGAGCCCAAGCAGGGACCTCACCTCACCCTACCTCACATTCCATTTCATTTCCTATCTGAAGCCCTCTAGTTCTTAAATGCAATCTTTAGTGATGTTTCTAAGAGCTCTAAAACATAGTTTCTCAGTGATACTGTCCTGTGCTATTATTAAGCATCAGTGTTTCATACTTCTCTTTTATTGGAGATGTGGTGGTTTCATTCCTAGAAAGAAAATGACATGTTTCCCTTTTTGACTTCTTACCTTCTCTGAAAAAATGAATGCTGGAAATGTGTGTATGTGTGTATGTGCGTGTGTGTGTACGTTCAAAGATATAGCTAAAGGAGAGTAGTAAAGAAAATGATAGTAGGAAAGTCTGTCTCAGCATTAGCACATTTTCTTATCTTCTGGAAGCAGAAAAATGAGTGTGATGACCAGAGGGATCTCATGACCAAGGGCACATATGTTCAGAGTCATGCTTTAGTAAATCATATTGAGCAGGATTCTCACTGATACTTCACTGTCCATTTACAGTGGTGGAATGTAAGCCATGCTTACAGTCTGTCAGCAACCACCCTCTTAACAGGTTGGTCTTGCTTCATTGTACAGCTTCAAATAAAATATGCATAAACCTTCATTTACTCATTCATCCCTTCATTCATTCACGCATTTGTTCACAGAGCTTTCAAGTGAGAATCTACTCTTTTCAAAGTACTATAAAATATACAAAGAACAATTTTCAAGAAGTTTTAAATCTTAGCAGTTATGGATATACACAAATAAATGTAAGGTCAAAAGAGATTAAGTGTAATAAAAAAACTTAAATAGACACATATAAACAAAAATAAAGTAAATAGGGACTTCCATCCCCCAAAAGATGGTGTAGACTCATTTTCCCCTGCTCTTCCCGCTAAGCATAATTATGAACTCTGTAAATGAAGAGAGACAACTAAATGAGAACTCTGAAAGGTATGAGAAGGTGAGCTGGTTTGAGACCCCAGGACCAGAAGAATAGCACAGTAGCAGGGTGACCAGAGTTCTTCCTCCCAAAAGAAGAAACCACCCAGACCAGGTGTTTCCTAAGTCCCAAGTCAGTGACAGGAGGAAGCCCAAGGAGGTTGACTTCTTCCCTTGATTGAATAGGGCTCTTTTTGGCAACATCAAACATGTTTGACATCACCAATAATAAGAATTGATTCAAGCCTCACCAAAAATATTAAATAGTTGTCCAGAGGAAGTGCTATTCTCCCCCACTGGGCCTGAGACTTTCTTTTCCAACAAGAAATACTGTGGCTAGCAGGTAGAATAGTAAGAGAGTCCCAGCTACTGCAAGTGGACTAATCCAAGAAAGCACATTTCCTCTGCAGGCCTTAGATGCTTCTCACTTGCCCACAGGCATTGCAGCAAGCAAGCACGATCTCAAGGTGGGTGTAACCACACTAAGTGGCCCATTCCAGGAACCCACTTTGTCCCCATATGGCTGGAATGCTTCTCTTGATCATAGACACAGAGGCAGCTTGAGACACTGATAGGAGTTTCTCATCAAATCCTTCTCCCACCAAGAGATACCTGAAGCAGTGACATGAGTGAAGGAATCAGTGCAGGAGTCCCAGTATCACCAGACAAATGAAGCAAACCTAAATAGCATTTCTAAGACTGTGAAAATTAGAGCACCATTGGAACCATAGCACATAAAAGTAGCCAACACTTATGTGGAAAAAGATTTAATTGGAACTCGAAGTCTCTTAATAGACAAAATATCCAGGATGTAATTTTAAAATCACTCATCATACTAAGAATCAAGAAAATCACAAATTGAATGAGAAAAAACAACTGACACCACACCAAGATTGAGCAGGTGTTGCACTTATCTGATAAGAATTTAAAAGCAACTATCATGTAAATGTTATTAATCAATTAGAAATGCTTCTGATATAAAAAAGGAAATCTCAGAAAAAATAGAATTTATGAAACAACCAAATGGAAATTAAAGAACTAAAAATTACTTAACAGAAATAAAACATTGCTGGATATTCTCAATAGTAGATTAGAGATGAGAAATGGTAGAGTTATTGCACATGGGGAGAAAACAGCAGAATCTAGTCAATGTGATCAAGAAAGAGAAAATAGGCTTAGAAAATAAATAGGACTTCTCAACAATAACAAAAAGTCCAACATTCATAACAGTGGAGTCGAGAAGAAGAGGAGAAAAATGATGGTTCTGAAAGAGCATTTGAAGAAATAATGGCTAAAAATTTCCAAAATTAGGTGAAATACATGAAGCTGAATTAATTCCTAACATAGTAATCCCAAAGAAATCCATTCTAAGATGAATCATAATTTAACGTCAAAAAATTAAATCCAAAGAGGAAAAATATCTTGAAAGCAGTCATAGAGAAATAACACAGTATCTTTAAAGGAATACCAATTCCAGTGACAGTGGGTTTCTTATCCTGTACAGTAGAGACCAGAAGGAAGGGCCACAATATTTTTCAAGTACTGAAAAACTTATCAACTGTGAATTCTGTATCTGGCAAAACTATCCTCTAGGAATGAAGGGGAAATAAAAACATTCTTGAATGAAGGAAAACTGGAAGAAGTTGTTAGCAGATCTTTTCTTTAAGACTGAAATTATTCAAACAGAAAGGAAAATATATTTTTTTAATTGGAGAATATGAAAGAAGGAACATGGAAAAAGATGAATGGGAATATACAGTAAACTATGAGTTTTACAAATCATATTTGATGATTAAAACAAAAATTACACCATCTGATGCTCAAGTCAATGATATTTAAAAGTGGAAAAGGTAAAGGAATTTAAATGGAAGTGAGGTTTCTCTACTTCAGTCACAATAGTAAAATGTTGATACTAGTAAATTATAATAAGTCACATATTAGACAATATAATGCTCAGAGCTACAAAAACTATACAAGGAAGTGCATCCAAAACTACTTTAAATCAAGATGAAATCCTAAAAAGTGTTGAATTTAAAGGAAGCAAGAAAAGATAAACAGAGAAGAAATTGAATTAGTACTTTAAAGTATCCAAAAAATAAACTCTCCAGGGCCATATGGTCGCATTATAGAAGTCTACTAAATGTTTAAAGAATTAACACCAAATTTACACAATCTCTTCCAGAAGATGGAAGAGTCAGGGACACTTCTCACACAGTTGATGAGGCTAGCATTACCCTGATACCAAAACAAGATGAAGACCATGGAGAGAGAGAGAGAGAAAGAGAGAGAGAGCGCGAGAGCGCTAATATGTTTTGTGAACTTTGACATAGAAATAGTGAACAAAATATTAACAGATCAAATCCAACAATGTGTAAAATGAATTATGTACCATGAACAAATGGAATTTATTCCAGATATGCAGGGGTGTCAACAAAGGCACAATACGAAGGATTCTTGTGATGATAGAACTGCTAAATATCTTGACTGTGGTGGTGGATGTATGAACCCATATAGGTTATAATGCCATATGGACACACACTGCAATGAGTGCCAGTAAAACTGGGATTTGGGGGGACTCTGAATAAGAGTCCTGTATTGTATCATTGTCAGTGTCCTGGTTTGCTATTGTGATATTCTTTGGCAAAGTGTTGCCACTAGGGGAAACTGGATAAAGTGTATGTGGGATCTCTGTATTTCTTCTCAACAGTGGCGTCAATTAAAATGAAATGTGCACAGATTGCAAGCCAGGTCTCCAGCCAGGTCTATAGCCGGAGGCAGGTGAAAGGCAACCATACATTGATGATGTCTGTCTCTCCCCATGTCTGCCTCTGTCTCTCTCCCTCTCTCTCTAAAAATAATAAATAGAATATTTTTTAAAAAATGAAATGTATAAAACACTAAAATTTTACATATACTATTTTGATATACGTATATCACTCTTTGAGCACTTACACATTTTATTCTAATGACTTTATATCAATAACGGTTTGTCCTCAAAAAGCTTTATGAGGTATAGGCAGCAATATTATCCCAGCTTTCAAATTTGTAAATCAAGATGCAGTGAGATTAAGCAACTGGTCTAAGATCACAAAGTCTATGAAGTGGCTGAAGATTTTGGCTCCAGCATTCACAGCCTTAACTAACAAGCTATCCTCTCTCTCTACAGATTACTTATAGCTGAGGACATTAGGAAGAAATTTATGAAAAAAATGGCATTTTCAGCTTTCTTAAAGGGGGCATTATTATCTGATATATATATAGCATTAATTGCACTGTATGTATTTGTTGAGTCACTGAGTGACTTGCTTTCTTTAAACTATTACATGATTCCTTCTGTCTCTGACTATCTGCCAGCAGCCCAGGGTTTGCAAAATGATAGAATGAAGAACCCAGGGCAATGAGCTCATTTTACTTTATTACAGCATTGACTTTCCCCAAACTAAGGTCAGCGTTCCTATAGGCAGCCTATTGATATTCTGGGCAACAATTCCTTGTTGTGTGGAGATGGCAAACACATTGCAAACTTTTAGCAACATTTAGCATGTCTCCCAAATGTCAATATTGCCCCCAGTTACTGGGACATTGAAGAAACTTCACCCCCTCCTTATTTCCTAGTCCCCCCCCCCCCAACCTGGTCAAGAACCTGTGCACTATGTTTATTTCTGGTTATCAGAACTCAAAGCATCCTTGCAGCAGAAGTGTGAGACTCACATGATTCGGAAAAACATTCCATTTTCCATCTTGCATAGCTGCATGCATGTGACAGTAGGAATAGAATTCCCTTGCCTTCATAGTGGCCCTAAACTTCAGTTTGAATTCATCTAAATTGTCCACTCCCCACCCCCTTGTTTTTGGTTCTGATTGTCCTTTTTGATGGACATAAAGAAGTTTCCCCCTTCAGAGAAATGCTGTTGCACACATACCATTTAAAACATGCCAAACCAATCCCTTACAATATCAATAGAAAGAAAAATATCTGAAAGGGGAAAGCATTAATGGATTATTTTTGTAAACATGAAAAATCTCTTGGAAGGGCAATTTTCTCTTGGTGACTGGCAGGAAAACAGCAGTGTTAATTATGTTGCCTTGTTAAATCTGAAAGAATGTACCAAACATTGGAAACCTTTCTAACTGCCTTTGTGGAAAGACATCAAAAGCATCTGAAGCCATCCGATCAGAGAAATGCTGATGCAAATGCGTTTCTCTCCAGGCACTGGGTCTGGATGTGCTCAGAGGGAATGGTAGTCAGCTTGAACTTTTCACTATGAGACTTTGCGGGAATATTCACACTTGTACAGGGGTGGGGACAGGAAGGATTTCCACTTCAGGTTTTGAATTGTGGCCAAGTTTCTTTCCTTTTTCTGTGGAGATAGGGGAAAGAAGTAAATTTGAACAAGGGCTGCAGAGGTACCCAGATTCACTGGAGTGCCAAAATCTTAACACTTGTCTTGGCCCACGTTGGCAAATAAGCTGTCTAGCTATGAGGACAGGAAGAACAAATCTCTTGCCCTTAGTAATATATATAGTTCTTTGGAAAAAAAAAACCTGGACAAAGTGTGAGACTTGCATAGGAAAATAAAACAAGTGATGACTTGCATAAAAAATGAAAACATATTGTCCCTTTCCTATAAATCTAGTTTCAGGATTGGACTTTTGTGTGAACAGAGAACCTCAGAAGTATACAAGAATGCTATTCAAGGTAAAACCAGGGGTTCAGAGGCCCAGCTTTTGTACCATGCTTGAATTTCAGATTAGATAAAACCAGCAACTCTGCTAGGTTGCAATGCAAAAGCTTACATGGCTTCTTGAAACAAGCAATTTATTTTAGATTACAGCACAGTGGCTATCATTTAAACTGCTAGGGGTTGTAATTGAACTCAGATCCAACTTTCTGTGAACACAGGGTGCATTAACAAGTTTACCCAAACTATTCTAAATAACATGGATGCCAGGTCTTTAAGACAGATGGGCATCGTAGCCCAAACATCAAATCACCAGTGTCTTGAAAGTCTTCCAATGAGGAGCCCATGAAAATATACATTTTGGGAAATGTACCTAGCTGGCTATTCAAATGAGCACTTGCTGTCCATTTTTTTGGAGGGAATATTAATATTTAACGGCTAGGTGGCGGCAATTGAGAGGGAATGAGAGAACGTACAATTAGCACCAGGGAACATTTTGTTCAATTTCCATCTTTATCTAGGGTCAAGAAGGAGCTTGCAGAAGGGTTGTGTGCAGGGAGAATCCAGGATAAAGGAAAGAATCCCTCTTGATAAGGGATAATCTTTGATTTGATAATGAAAGAAATGTGCTTACCCTCCAAACCCCAGAATATCATCCTGTCATTAAGTTATAATGAAAACCTAATTGTTCTATTGGGGGAAAAATGATGTGTTTCATTTCTGTACACTGCATTTGTTACCTCTGCATTATAAATACATCTAGCTGTATGAAATCCACTCTTCTTCTGGAGTAGTCCAGAGACTCAGAAGGCAACCTTTCATCCAGGCTCAGTTTTATTTATTTTTGTTTTTCTTGAAAGAGCTTATCACAATGCCCTTGCTCTTTTTATGACTTTCTTTTTTGTTTTGTTTTTATGAAGGCAATAACCTGCCCATAATTTACAAATCAAATAGTTTTGAAACACTTATAATGAAAAGTAACAGTTCCCAACTCCACTTTTCCCCCTCTAGTTGGCACTCTGTGAGTGCAGCTTCTGTAACCCATTCCTGGATTTATCTGCTTATTGATAGTTAATATTTTATCCATTTTATATGCTATCTACTGATTTTCTTCTAAGAAAGAGAAGGATTTAGCTTAATTCAACTTTTCACATTTCTCACTATAACATGACATTATTCTAAAGTTCCATTGGTCTTGCCACATCTAAATTGTATTAAAGCTCCCCTTATTGAGCCAATGTAGTCAATATCTCTTACCTCCTCGCTGGAGATGAGATATGAGCTCTCAGACCCATTTTTTTTTTTTAAGATTTTATTTCATCATTTCTGGAAAGAGGGGAAGGGAGAGAGACAGAGAGGGAGAGAGACATCAATGTATGGTTGCCTTTCACCTGCCTCCAGCCACAGATCTGACTGGAGACCTGGTTTACAACTGTGTTTTGTGCCCTGGCTGGGGAATCGAACCTGCAACCTTTGGGTTCGCAGGCCGGCGCCTTATCCACTGCGCTACCAGCCAGGGCTCAGACCCATTTTTTTACTATTCCCCCTCTTATGCTTTTCATTCTCATTCAGCTATATCATTATTTTTGCATTGTCAAGTTTAACTTTATTTGCTCTGTCACCAAAGTGGTCTTTCTTTGTGATTTTTACAAAGTTGAAAATAATGCAAAGGGTTTACATAATTAGGACTTTATTAAATTATAGACTGCAGACCCAAGTGGTTTCTATGTTTACAGTGTCACAACTCCTGTGATACAAAGAGGAGATTGTGCCTGGAGTCAGGGTCAAATAGCTTCTCTGTCTTTGTTGTGTTGTCAGAGCTGTTCCATTTTCTAGTGTGTGTAATATATTTCAAATTGTTCTTATAAAAGATATTTATTTGTTCATTTACTGGAATTTCTGATGTGCTCTTGCCTTTCTAGAGTGTGTGCCTCAATCAAACCAAGTTTTTCAAAGCTCATACTTGCACTTTCTGTCTCATTGTTTCTCCCTCTTTACTGTAGCTCTCCATTCCACTCTTAGTTAGACAGGTTGTTCTTTAGACTTTACTGGATGGGAGAAGCCTGAGATCCCCCATTTGCTCTCCCAAATTGGATTCACTCTTTGCTGGATCAAATGGGCTTTCTCTTATTGACTTCATCTTCAAATTTTATTAGTAACTTCCCAAGAAAGGGTGAATGGGAGGTAAAATCTGAGTCCTTGCAAGTCTGTAATTTTTTTCAGTTTGACCTCAAACATGATGGATAGTTTGGGAATAGAATTTTGCATTGAAAATAATTTTCACTACTACCTTTTAGCATTGAACACAGCTGTTGAAAAATCGGATATTACTTTGATCCTTTTTTATAGGTTATCCTCCCCATTTTTTATCTTTTTTTTTTTTTTAAGGTTTTATCTATTATTTTTAGAGAGAGGGGAAGGGAGAGCAACAGAGAGGGAGAGAGACATCTATGTACAGTTGCCTTTCATCTGCCTCTAGCTACTGACCTGGCTGGAGACCTGGCTTGCAACCTGGTTATATGCCCTGGCTGGGAATCGAACCAGCAACCTTTGGGTTTGCAGGCTGGTGCCTTATCTACTATGGCACCAGCCAGGGCCCATTTTTTATCTTTTTTAGTAGGTTATTGGGATTTTCTCTTAAACCTTGGCTTTCTAACACCTCACAGTTAATCCTTCTTTGAACTGAATAGATTCCTACCCTAAAAATTCACATCTCCCTTTATCTTTGAGAGGTTTACTAGTATACTTTCATTGATAACTTCCTCCACTATAGTTTCTTATTTCTCATTCTGAAATTCCGATTAGTCCACTCTTAGTCCTCCTGGTTTAATCAGCTGTCTATCGTATGTTTTCTCACATTGTGTGTACTTAGTTATAGTCTAGGAGATTTTTCCAACCTTTCTATCAAGCTTTCTATTGAACTTTCTCTTCAAGCAATCATTTAATTACCAAGAGACTTTTCCTTTTGAATATAATTCTGGTTTTGTTTTGTAGTTACCAAATCTCCTCAGATCATTCTGGAGGATATTAAATAAATTTTCTTTTTAAAGTTTGTATAGTTTTCCTAAATTGAATTGTCTCCTTGGTGTCATATTTTCCGCTGTTTTGCTTGCTCACTTTCTTTTTGCTTCTGGTGGCCTTTCTTGACATATTAGATTCCAAGTCATCTGTGACTTGTATAACAGAATGAGACAATAGAAAGGCTCTTTGTGTAACAGAAAGAGGCAATAAGTCATTCAACAAGTGGATGGTCTTGTAAATGGCCTGCTTTGAAGGCTGAAGCTTAGACTGTGTGCATGGTCATGTGGAGAAACTGACTTGTAAAGTGAGACTTCAACACCTACGGTAATTGCCCTGCTTCTTCTCTAGACACGTTTTCATTGCCTTGAGCTCAGTGCTAGGCCAGTCCACGTAGAGAGCCAGGAGAAAGGGCAGTCAAGGAGTGTTACATGTACTGACCTGTAGTGATGCCCACCTACTTCTTCCATCCTCTGTTCCACATCCTATTTGTGAGACCTGAACCTTTCTGGGGTACTCTCAGGCAGGTCTGATCTCTCCTTTGCTGAAGTTCCCTTTAGGCTGTGGTTTCCTTTGCTATGGTTTGTAAGTCAACATGCTTTTATTGAAATCACTCATCTAACGGCTTCTTTCCAGTCTCTTTGTAGTTGTGGTTTCCACATTTGTACTCATTTGGTATCATTTAGAAAGTACTTTGGGTGGGGAAGGAGGTAATGGGTCTTCTCAGTCACCCATGTGAACCAGAACACATTCTTTTTAAAAAGAGATTTGGTGGTTTCTATATGTCACATGCTGGAGAAATGCCATGTAGCTCTTCATTTTAATTTCAACCTTTTGTTAATCTAATGCTTGGACTCAGCAGTGACAGAAAGTTATGCAAACATATCATTAACTAGATGGAGTCCATATAACATATATTAAAAAAGAAAAAAAAAAGTGTCCTGCTATTTTTTTCTATATTCCTTAACTAATCCTGCAAGTTTTTGTTTTCTTAGGCATTAATAAGTTTGGCAAAGTTATTTAGTTTTTGAAAAGTTCCATTTTTAAAAATACTTTATTTATTATTTTTAGAGAGAAGGGAAGGGATAGAGGCAGAGAGGGAGAGAGAGACATCAATGTAGGGCTGTCTTTCACCTGCCTCCAGCTACAAACCTGACTGGAGACCTTGCTTGCAACCTGGTTATGTGCCCTGGCTGAAGAATTGAACCAGCAACCTTTGGGTTTGCAGGCTGGTGCCTTAGCTACTGTGCCACCAGACAGAGCTCCGAATATGCTTGGTTTTGAAAGAAAAAAAGAAACACACTTTAAATTATGTGGTTCTGAAAGTAAACCTTTTTAAAAGTGTCACCAAATAACCCCTATGGCTTTCCCCCCCTGAACTTTTTATCTTGTTCTACCACAGAATCCAGAGTGGAATGTAAACTTGGTGTATGAAGTATTTTCGGTTGTTGAAAGTATCTCTCAGATGCATCCGGAAAAGCTAACTGCTGTATTATGTGCTACATGTTGCTTTTTGCTCTCTGTTCCTCTCTACATTGAACACCTGATTCCAAAGTCTTGCCTGTGTCAACATTAAGCTAAAGAAATATTCAGATTTTCTAGAAAAGGAAAACTGCAGTTGCATCTGTGACTCTGAATGCAGTTAGAGACATAGGGATAAATAGTGCCTGGAGTCAGACCCTGGGCTTTAGTCCTGGCTGGTCTTTGGGTGAAGGGCTTTTTTCCCTTGTGAAAAATGAGGTCATTGAACTGGATGATCTCTAAAGTCTTTCTGGGCCTTTTTTGCAGACTGAAAATATCTCACCCTGGTAAAGACCAGATGAAACTCGGGTGCAGAAATGACTCACTGAGAAGCATGTGCTCTAATAGTATAAGTCTTGGGCAATTTCTATGCTTTACAAAGAGATCATTGGCTTTGCGAAGTAACAGTTTTACATGTCTGTTTGGAGGATGAGAAAACAGAGGCACTGACAAGCCCAATGCAGAAAGCACAATTTTCCAGGTTTCAGCTGTATTTTAGATCTGAAAGGCACATTATTTGCGCTGAGTTGCACAATACGGACTGAGTTTTTTGAACTGCAGAACATAAAGGTAGGTGGACAAATGATTCATTTAGGTGTGTTTGTCTCCTCTCCACTCTAAAAGGCCCCAGTGTATGGAATTCTATGTGAAAACCACACCATTTTGGAGCAGGTGCCGGACTTCTGTGCAGCGAAAACCTCATGGGCCCTGGTTGGCTCTGCTCTTTCTGTGTTGCTGCCCTCCCTCCTGTCCTTCCTACTTTAAAAAAGACCCAAAGTAGAAAATGCTATCTTCTTTCAGATTTAAAAGAAATACCTGCTGATTTGATAGAATTAAATTTCAAAATCCACCACCACAGAGTGTTTTTAAAAAGTAAATGCCACTTATCCTACCTCACAGCAGTTTTCCTCCAGACTTTGCTGAGCACACACATGCATGGCAAATGCTGCGCATGTGCACACATGCACACATGCCCCCTAAATCTATACATCCGATAATACTGTTTTGTCCATTTAGCTTGCAATTGGCCATGTCTGTAGAACTTTACATCATTACCTATAATTCTAGCATAGTGTTACTCTGTTTGCGTGAAATATAGTTTACTTAAATCATCTGTTTTGATGAACTATTAGTTTGCTTCCAACTTTGGCTCTTAGTAGCAGTGCTTCAGTGAAGAGCCTTGTATGTATATCTTTGGACCCTTGTTCTATTGGTTCTCAAGCAGACTTTTATGAAAATTTCAGTGTCAAAAATGTATTTTTATATATATATATTTGTGCATGGGTGTGTATGATAAAGCACACACATGTGTATGTAGTGCTAAATAGTCCTTCAGAAAAGTTGGCCAGTTAATACCTGGACTGCTGTTGCCACAGATGTATTCCTCCATACTCCCCCTCTTCATGCCTGTATTTATTTGTTCAGCTTTAGGCTTCCACCCTCCCTCAACCGCTGCATCTGACTATCCCCAGCCTTTCAACCAGGTGCACTAGACCAGAGTGATAAAATACCACATACAATTGTTCTTAAGCCTAGAAAATTGATTTTCCCGAGTATTAAGCTGGCATCATGAGTTGTTAACCTTATTAGAAAAGTACAAGTTTAATTTATGATTCTTTTAGACAGGTAATTGGGCTCTAATTTTAAATTCTGAGCCAATTGATTTATACTATATTGCATTATAACATAACAAAAGTGCAATGAGTCCAGGTGATGTATAAATTTGAACCTCCAGTTATGCAATAAATTATTTTTAGGTCTTTAACAAATGATACTTAGATTGACATTCTAAGGGAACCATTTGTGTGGTTCCCTCTGCCTTCCATTATTCTGCAACTCTCTTTCCTCCTCCTTCTCTCTCTTTTTTTCTCTTTTCATTCTTAACATTGCAAGGCTTAGCAATGACTAGTTGCAGAAATCCAAACCCTGCATATTAGACATGATAAAGGAAATTTCATGCCTTGCTCCTCCCACAAACTCTTGACCTTTCTTTCCAATCTACAGCGTATTTCTGATTGGTCGCTATTACTGCATTGCTTATAATATCTGCTGTTAAGTCACCAGTCATATAAATTGCTTTCTTGGTATACGACAGTTTCTCCAGGAGATTCCTTTTGGAGTTTTGCTACTTCATTGCCCTTTCCATGAGGTCCTATCCTGGGAACTTATTATTAGGTTAGCATTTCCTCTTTTCCCCTTGCCTTTGCAATAATGTCCTCATCATATGTATTTTTAGCTGTTTGGATTTTTTTATATTTCTGAAAAGCATATCAAATTATTTTTGGAACAAGGGTTGCATCTAAATAAATTACACATAATTGCTAGAATCTGTTTCTGGAAACTTCAGTTAGACAATAATCAAAGATAGTTCATTGGAATCTGTATCTCAAACTTTTTCTTCCTTTAGCAAGACCTTGTTATTTTGAGTAAGGGCCTATCTTAGGTGAGGCTTTGAGCATTTGTCAGGGAGGTTAACAGGCAAAAGGAGAGGAAAAAGGAAAAAATAGGTGGGGAAAGAGACCTGGACTGAGGAGTTAGAGAACCAGAGGATGCTCTCATTCTTTCCAGACCTTGGAAGGATCACATCATATCTCCAAATCTCACTTCCCTCATTAGCAACATGTTTTCCTTATTTCTGAGGCCTTTCTGCATGAGGAGTTTATGTCTAAAGACTAACATTGGACATGATTCTAGCCTCTTACCCACTCTTACTCTTCATTAGTGCTGCTTTAAACTCTCATCCTTCCTGAAAAAATTAAACTACTGGTTATGAAGTATTAAAAGCATTCAGGTATTGGATGACTATCCCAAAAGAAATATTTCTGCCTCATTCTTCTGGAAATGAAAATAGAGGACTCTTTTGCTTACCTTTACACAGGATTAGTATTTCTGGGTGCTCATGGCTGAAGAGATATTTTATGGGGGACCATATTGAGTTATCAAATAAACATGTGAGGTGGCAGAGGGAAACTGTTGGACAAATCTGTGTTACAAGAGCTCTTGCTGCATCTAGGTCCACTTTGTAAGCATGTGCAAATTCTGAGCTATTTCAAAAATAAACAGAAGCATCAAAGTTTTGAGAACATTGCAGTTTTTGTTATATATGCTGTTGGTTACTTAAAGGATACATACTTCCTCTTTTTCTTTTCTAGTAAATTGTTTGGACTGATGCAGGGGAAAAAAGAGTTTTGATTTGAATTAAGGCCAAGTGAACAGAGTGAAATTATTGGTTATTTTATATATTTTTCCCACCTTTACCCTTACAGCTTTAATTACTCTGAGTAATAAGTAATTTAAGTCCCCTCAATTTACCTTCTAAGATCATTAGTGAGGCCCTTTTCCTTTTAAAACACTGAATAGTTTTCCTGATTTTATTTTCCAACTCCCTGTAGATCAAATAAAATTTCCCCCAAAAGGTAGACTTATTTTTATGAAGTTCTGCTATGGAATTTTTAAAATATACTTTTTGGTTGATTAATCTAGTCATTGTAGATCCTTGAGCATAATAGATTGAAAAATCATCCTATATGGACTTGAATCTGAAAGTTTCTTATATTTCATTATGACTAGACCTAAACTGTTATATTTTTCAACAGCCCAAGAGAAAGGGTGATGATTACATATCTGATCTCTGACAGAAGCAACACAAGGGAGAACCCTCCTTTCCCTTAATTTCTTCAACCGGGTCAGAACATGAGCCAGTAAAGTGAGGGGACTGGATGGTAGCAGGTTTGGAGGGAAAGAGCCATGAGCTTCCAGTCTAAAGCAGAGCCAGGCTGAGAAGATAGGGATTCAACACAAAGGCAAACACAAAAGTTTAATTGGCTATTATTTCCTATGCTTATTTACTCATATTGTTTTCTCCCATTTTGAAGTTTAAAGTAATCAGAAAACAAAATAGTTTGTTAGGGGTGGACACAGACACCTGTAAAGACAAGAGGAATGGACATCATGGGGTTGTGGGAGAGCAAGCACATTAACTTTTCTTTTTTCAATCTGCAGTACATATGCATTCTAGAACTTCTCTACTCCAGTATAGCATTTCCTAAAATGTGATCTTTAGGATTATAAAAGGAATTAGTTTAAATAAAACTGGTTCCTAGTGAAATATGTTTTGAAAACGCATGTCCATTTATCAAGCTATATTTGCCCAGACCTTCTCAAACACTTTAGTGTAATTGTAAATTTCCACAGTGCATGTATAGCATGTGGCATTGTCCAAATATGTTTGACCACAGACCATTGTTTCGGTGAGAGCCATGCTTCAGAAACATCCTTTTAAGAGTCCTAGTAAACTGTTCCAAATCTGATCTTAATCCTAATAAATAAAATACAGAGATACAGAATATAGATTCTAAATCTTAAGGTATCAGATAATTACAAAGGATTATTTTCAAAGGCAAGGAAATATATTCTGACTATCTGTTTTTTTCTGATTTGGAGGATGTATTGCAGATACTATTACCATTGAAATATAATGGAATGAAGCTGCTAAAAGACTGAAGTGGTCATTTTTGATTTTGTGGCTGAGGAAAGTATAGGTATATCTAAAATCCTAGCTGTAAGGCTATATATGCACAGCATATACACAAATGGAGGAATGCAAGTAGTTTGGTTTTATTTACACACAACTTTTTTTGCATGTGTGATCCTAGATCTAGGATTTAGTTTGGCACAGTTAGGGTGATCTTGCCTACTGTTTGCTACTTCAGCATTTATTTAATACCTAATTAATATCTTCTGGTGTATTTTATCTTGGGTAACTTGGAAACACGGTATTTACTCCATATCTGTCCTTGCATAAAAATGGTCTAAATAAAACTGGTGTTTTGGGTTAGTTTTAATATGCTTTAAAAAGCAACTCTTCTGGCAACACACATCTGTCCATGTGTAAGTGAACATTGGAATCAAGTTAACCAAGCTTTAAATTAGTGATCTATCATTATTTAGCTGATTAACCTTGGTACTGCAGGTCCAATTTCTTAATTTGTAAGAGCCTTTACCAAATTTTGCTGCAGAGTTTGCTAGAACTCCTTCAGATGCAACACCAGAACTTGCAGGGTTTGGATGGGATTCCAGGTTCATCACTCCCTATGGGCCTTGCTCCTTTTCTTTCTATTCCATATTGGGCTTTATGTAACACTTTGCTTTTAGTAAGAACTTAATGTCTAAAAGTAAACTTTTGAACACCGTCCTGCTCCTGCTGATTTAGCTCCTTTAATCCTGATAATCCAGGAAGCAGGAAGATGGTGTCGAGAGCTTCTAACCAATCCTAACTGTGGCTGTGCAGCCTTCAACACATTATGTAATCTCTCTGTGTTTGGGCAAAATTTATCTCACCTCATGAGGTTATTGAGAAGATCATGAAATAATGTGTAGATTGTGCCTTAGCATAGTATGTGTGACATAACATTTGTCATTGTGCTTGTTACTGCACACTAAATGTTCAACAAATGTCAGCTCCCTTTCTTTTTTTTTCTGTTACTTATTTACCAAATCCTTTCTGATACCCTTAGGGCTGTCCATTCTGCCAAACTTTATAAAGATTTAGAGGTGATCAGGAATCAAACAGAACACGTATATGTGTGACATCTGACACATGTGACAAATAGATTTTTAAAAATTATTTTTATTATGGTTTTTCATTTACCATTTAGTTGCCTTATATCTCCCCTGAACAGCAATCACCACACTGTTGTCATGTGCATGAATCCTTTTCCTTTTTTTGCTCAATCTTTCCACCCCTTAACCTGCCTTCCCCTTAGCTATCATCTGATCTCCATTAATGAGTCTCTATTTTGCCTGTTAGTTCAGTTTGTTCATTAGATTCTGCCTATGAGTGAATTTGGCATTTGTCTTTCTCTGACTGGCTTATTTCACTTAAGATAATGTTCACCAGGTCCATCCATATTGTCACAAAGGGTAAAATTTTCTTATTTTTTATAACTGAATAGTATTCCATTGAATAAATGACCCTTAGTTGTTTTACCCACTCATCTATTGATGGAAACTTGGGCTCCTTTCATATCTTGGCAATTATAAATAATGCTGCAGTGAACATAGGGGTGCTTAGGTTCTTTTAAGTTAGTGTTTGAGTTGCTTTGGATATATTTCCAGAAGTGGGATTGCTGGGTCAAAATAGATATGGAATTGGGCATAAAATGAAGTAGAAATTCAACCAATTGTTTTCAGCAACAAATAGATGTTTAAACATTATATTAATGGATTTATAGAAGGAGTTGTTGCTTACCATGCAAGTGAAAAATTTTAAAACTTAGAAAATAATAACTGGGCTTGAGTTCCAATAAAACATCCGTTAACCAGAAGATAGCCACCCATTCCCGAAAATTGAGATTCTTAAAGTCTTTTGGGCATAACCCTTGTTGGAAACCATTAAAGAATCATATGCATTAGTAAATGGAACCCAGAATGTTGGTTAATTCTTTCCTTCCCTGGAGTGCCTCTAAGTAATTTCTTAGAGCAGCATTTATTGATTAAATTGGATATATATGAGTCTTAAGCATAATTTGCACATTATTTTTAAAAACCCTCATTAAATATTATTTTCTTATAGGGAATATAAGAATAAAATGGGACAAACTTTGAGAGAATTGAGAGCTTGTAGTAATTTAAATCTCAGGAAAAAAGTCCACAAAATTGTATATTTTTTACATATATATATATATATATATATTTTTTTTTTTTTTAAAGAAAAGTTCAGACTGTCCCTTGAATGAAAAAAAAAAAATGTGTCCTTTTGCAGGGAAGACCCATTCATTCAACAATAATTGGGGCTTCCTATACTCCAGAGAGTACATGAGGCCCTGGAAATGTGATGGCACACATGGTTCTTGCCACATGGTGCTAACACTTCAGCCAGCTAGGCAGCCACACCAGAATATGGGAAGGTCCTTCCAGGAAGGAAAGACTCCAGGTGCTATGAAAGTCTGCCTTAGGCTTTTTTTTTTTTTTAAGATTTTATTTCATTATTTTTAGAAAGAGGGGAAGGGAGAGAGGCAGAGAGGGAGAGAGACATCAATGTATGGTTGCGTTTCACCTGCCTCCAGCCACAGACCTGACTGGAGACCTGGTTTGCAACCTGGTTATGTGCCCTGGCTGGGGAATCGAACCTGCGACCTTTGGGTTCACAGGCAGGTGCCTTATCCACTGTGCTACCAGCCAGGGCCTGCCTTAGGCTTTTAACCTCTTAAAGAAGCTGGAAAAGCTTCCCCTGGAATTGAGAGCTGAGCAAGATAGGAATAGGAGTTAATAAGAGTAGGAAGGAGGAAGAAAGCTTGAGAAAGCTTGTTAAGGGCAGAAGAAGCAGCAGATGCAAAGCCCACGGTGGGAGGAATCCGAGTTGGCATCACTGGCCAAGAAGGACGGCCCCACACCCGTGGTGGAAGATGCCCAGGGAAAGGCTAGTCCAGAAGAGTCTACAGGGTACTGGGAAGGATTCCACCCATAGCTTTGCAGGGGAATGACCCTCTGCCCCTTCCCTGCAGGTGTGTTTTTACCTTTGGTGACTTTGCTCTAAATACTATTTCTCTTTCCATGGGTTAAACCTATGAAAAACAGAATCTACATTCTTTAATTTTCTGCCTATGTAAATTTGGAAATGCTTAATATGAAAAAAAAGTTTGTCTTGCTTTTGTATTTTACATGTTCAAGTCTGAGCAGGAGTAGCACTTAACCCAGTGTTCCATGTACTGTGTGTCTTGTGAAACAATATTCAGTCACTTGTTCTCAGGCCTCCAGTGAAATATTCAGTCCCACTCACTTTAGGATCAGAAACTATAGGTCCAGCTGAATTATATTTTTATCAAATGGTCATCAGTTCTCTTTGAGTTCCTGTGGGATGTGAATTCTGCCTTGGGGGAGTGTGTTGGCTATTTTCCATCCCCTCCTCCCAGTGTATTAGGCAACCTCCTCTGCTCGGTGACTCAGAGACTGACCTCTATGGATTGCATCACCTGGACTCCCATAACCGTGGCTTCCAGTTTGGTTTGTTCAATGGACATCCTGGAAAGAGATCAGGTGATGGGAGGAGGAAGAGGTAGGAGGGTATTAATCCTATCAGCAGCTGGACTTTCTCATCCTATTTCTTGGAAGGTCTATTTCACTCAGTGATGCCAGCTCATAATATACCTTCTCCCCTCTTCCTCCCCCTTATCTCACCAGGCTCTGGCAACACATTCCCAGACTTTGCTTTTATGGCCCAAGGTAGTCAGCATCCTGCTGCAGGTATTCCCAAGTGTGGGGTTATAGCATCCTTAACTTATAACCCTACCAGTACCTCTAAAAGTAGTTCCTTTATTTCATTCTCTTCAAATTTGCAGACAAATGTGACTTCTTCCTGTTGAGATTCCAATTGATCATCTCAAAATCTGTTCACTCCTGCCTATTTTATTCTCCCCCTTCCCATAAGTGACTAAACTTCAGATGGAGGTAACTGGGGACCAGAAGAATGATAGTGAAATCCCTTGGATAATGTGAGTTCACTTGTCTCACTTTGGGCTCAAACTAGATTAGTCTCTGGAGGAAGGAAGGGCACTCTTTATCATCATATATCTGCTAGGCTGTCATTCAGCACCTAATTGGGCTCTTAAATTGTATTCTGTTCTTGCTTGTCATGTTTCTGGACCCTGAGAAATTTCTTGTCATGCAAGCAGGACATTTTGATGCTGTGAATATTTTGATCTTCAGAGTGAAAAGAATAGGATTTTGGTCATAGGCACAATTAACTTCTTCACACATCTCTCTGAACCTCACCCTAAAAGTTAATAATTATTTTACTTTTTTAAAATGAAAATATTCTTGTATAAGGAAGTTAAGGGAATAATATAATTGACTCCCATGAGCCTGCCATTTAACTTTCACAACCAACATCCTATCCTCTTGCACAGACACATTTTTGCTGTAATATTTTGAAATAATTCCTATCCATTATATTATTTCACTTATAAATACTTTTGTTTCTTTAACAGCAACTGAAGTACACATGCAATGACATGATCAATGATTCTTTAATATCTAATAACTAGTCCATATTCAACTTTTCTCCATTTCTCAAAGATACTTTCCACCTGCATTTTTCGATCATAGCCACCTAATGTTCACACACTGAATTTGGTTACTATATCTCTAATGTGTTTTTTCATATCTAACAGTTCTCCACTTTAAATTTTATAATTGAACTATAACAGAAATACAGCAAAAGTGCACCCATTTTAAGTGACCAATAAATGCTTACAAAATGAACAGCCCATGGAACTACTCAGATAAAGACACAGGACATTAGGGGAACTGCAGGTGTTTTCCTGTTTTTACATGTACACCTGCCCACCAAGATAGCCAGTTCTGTCATTACATACTGTTTTTGCCTAATTTTTTCACTTTATATAAATGGAATCATATGTCATCATTTTTTGGTCTTGTTTCTGGGAAATTCAATTGTACTTTTTAAAAATCAATTTATTTCTATGTAGTATACGGTGCCCACTGAAAGTGTATATAGTTTAGTGAGATTTGAAAGATGTATAGACCCAGGTAACCTGCACCATAGTCAAGATACAGAATGTTTCTGTCATCCTGAAGAGTTGCCTGTGTAGTTATTATAGTCATCCCCTGACCAGTCCCAGCTTTCAGGCAACTGTCGATTTGTTTTCTGTCACTAGAGATTATTTAGTGTTTTCTAGAATTTTTCATAAATTGAATCATTTACTGTTTTGTGTCCAGCTTCCTTCAGTGAACATAAAGATTTGGAGATTCATCTATGTAGTTGTATGTATTAGTCGTTTGTTCCCTTTTATTGCCAAGTAGAATTCTATTTTTATATGGGCATTTTACATTTCGTGTATTCATTCATTCATTGTTGGTTAACAATTAGGTTGTTTCCAGGTTGAGACTATTATGAACAAAACTGCTATTTACAGATTTTCATGTGGACATATTTTATTTCTCTTAGATAAATATGAGGTCTGCCCCCCAGATATTAAGCCAATGTCAATATAATTAAAACAGTTTGTGAACCCGATACTTTCAGGACAGATCTTACACATACCTTACTTAGAGTGATGTATCTGACTTGTGTATTATATGGTCCGTCTAGAAAAGTCTAATATTGTTAATGTAATGAAAATAGTTTGTGTGACATAGATATAACCTGGCAGCCAAGGAGAGTGGACTGGAATGCACATGCATGAATAATGCCACTTCACTGTACTAGTCAGAGTGGATGGTAGACACCATTGAGTGAGTATATGTACTATGTGGCCATAGAGGGCATTTAAAAAGACTGAGCAAGTAGAGCAATAGATCTGTATAAAGTTTTGCATTAAGCTTGAACATTCCTCCACAGAAACAATTCGGAGGACTCAGAAAGTCACAGCTATGAGCATCTGGTGACTGGCAGCTTCATCACAACAATGTGCCCACCCATGTATCATGCATCATGTCTCATGCAGAGATTTTTGGTGAGACATCAAATTACCCAAGTGACTCAGCCTCCTTACAGCCCAGATTTGGTGCCCTGTGATTTTTGACTTTTCCCAAAACTAAAATCACCTTTGAAAGGGAAGAGATTTCAGACCATCAGTGAGATTCAGGAAAATACAACTGGGCAGCTGATGGCAATTGGGAGAACTGTGTGAGGTCCCAAGGTGTCTACTCTGAAGGGGACTGAGATGTCATTGTCCTATGTATAATGCTTCTTGTATCTTCTTCAGTAAACATCTCTATTTTTCATATTACATGACTGAAAACTTTCTGGACATAACTCAGCATGTGTATGTACATTTTTAAAGAAACTGTATAAGGAAATGGTAGTGTCATTTTATGTTCACGCAATCGATGTATGAGAATGCCAGTTGCTCTATGTCTTTGCCAACCCTTGGAAAGATCACTTTAAAAATTTTTAATTGTTTTAATGTATACGCACCAGTGTCTCATTAAAGTTTTAATTTGTATTTCCTGCTGACTAATGATATTGAACATCTTTTCATTTACTTATTTGCCATCTTTTGTGAAGTTGCTTCAGATCTTTAGCTTTTTTCTTTCCTGTTGAGTTGCAGGAATTCTTTAAATACTCCAAATATAAGTTCTTTATCAGGTATATATGTTACAGATGGACAATATTTTTTAAAAAGTAGAAGTTTAAAGTTTTTGTTTATTATCCTTTTTGTTCTTTTCTAAGAAGTCTTAGTTTACTCCAAGGTAGCAACGATATTTTTTCTAGAAGTTTGCTCTCTGCTATGTTCTGAGGTCATATTTGTATAAAATAAGTGTCAGCATTCTCACCTACCCCCACCCCAAATGGATGTGTAGTTGTTCTAACATTATTTATTGAAAAAAACTCAATTCACACATTGAAATTTGTATCTTTGTCAAAAATCTATTGTCCATTTATGTGTTGGCCTATTTCTGCTCTTCCAATATGTTCCCTTGATTCTTTCATCTTTCCTTTCACTACCAGCACACTGCCTTGATTACTATAGGTTTATAGTTGGTCTTAAAAGCAAGTAGTGTGAGTTCTCCAGCTCTCCTTCTTTTTTAGAATTGCCTTGGCTATTTTAGTTTATTTCTATTTTATATAAATTTTAGAATCAGTTTGTCAATTTCTACAAGTGTCCTGCTGGGATTTTGATTGGGATTGCATTAAATCTTTAGATTCATTTTTTGAGAGAAATGCCATTTGAACAATATTGAATCTTCCAATGAATGAACATGCTATATCTTTCCATTTATATAGATCTCCTTTAATATTTTTTTACAATATTATGTAGCTTTCAGTACAAAGGTTTTGCATGTATTTGTTTTGTAATAATTTATTAAATAGAATTGTACTTTTACTTTAATTTTTAATTAGTTATTGCTGCTTTTGAAATAGTATTGATTTTTGTATATTGTCCTTGTATCCTTGGACTAGCTAAATTCATTGGTTAGTACTGGTAGCCATTTTGTAGGTTTTAAAGCAATTCTGCACACATGATAAGTCATCTTTAAATAAAGATAGCTTTACTTCTTTCTTTCTTATCTTTATTTAAGATTTGTCTTTTTCTATTCTCTTTTGGTAATCCAACCTGACAGTCTGTTTTTTGGATGCATTAAACCTGTAATATATTCATTTTCCATTACCACTACCCCCTTTTCTGTGTTATTGTTGCCATGTAATTCAGCCTTATATCAAGATGTTGTTACTTTAAACAGTCAATATTCATTTAGATTCTACTCAGATATTTATCCCCAATCCAGTGCTCTTTTCAATTTTTTCTATTGTGCTAAAGTACACATAACGTAAATTGAACACCTTACTTTTTCTTTTAATATTGCAGTTTGCATACAACATTATATAGTTTTGGCTGTACAACATCATAACTAAACATTTATATAACTTATTAAGTGATTGCCTCAAATAGTCTAACACCCAGTTGACACCATACATAGTTATTACCAGATATTGACTATATTTCCTATGCTGTACTTTACATCCCCATGGTTTTTTATAACTGGTAGTTTGTACATATTAACCCCTTTCCCTTTTTAATCCTCCTCCCAAACCCCTCCCATTTAGCAACCATGAAATATTCTCTATCAATGAGTTTGTTTTTGATTTGTTTATTTATTTTGTGTTTTAGAGTCTACACATAAGTAATATCATATGGCACTTGTCTTTGACCTGTTCTAACCTCTAGGTCCATCCACATTGTCAGAAATGTCAAGATTTCATTTTTTTATGGCCGAATCATATTCCAGTGGATATATGTGCCACTTCTTTGTCCATTTATCATTGATGAGCACATAGATTGCTTCCCTATCTTGACTATTGCAAATAATGCTGTACTGAACATCAGGATGCATGTATCTTTTCAGATTAGTGTGTCGGGTTTCTTTGGATACACACCCAGAGTGGAATTGCTGGGTCTTCATCTCTTATTACCAAGTAGCCTTTGTTTTAAAGTCTATTTTGTCTGATGTAAAACTATTGCTACCCCAGCTTTTTTTATTTCCATTTATTTACATGAAATAACTTTTTCAATCCCTTTACTTTCAATCTATTCATGTCTTTCAATCTGAAGTGAGTTTCTTGTAGGCACCATATGTAAGGGTTTTGAGTTTGTTGTTATTTATCCACTCAGCGACCTTTTTGGTTGGAACATTTAGTCTATTTAAATTTAAAGTAATTATTGATAGGCATGTAGTTATTAACATTTTATTCACACTTTTGATTATTTTTCTTGAAGAAGTCAGTCACTTGAACATTTCTTTTAATACTGGTTTGGTGGTGAATGGATGAATTTTTAAAGCTTTTCATGTCATCTACAAAAACTGATAATTTTACTTTTTGCTTACCAATCTGGATGCCTTTTATTTCTTTTTCTTCTCTGATTGCTTTACCTTGGATTTCCTTTTGTACTCTGTTGCATTTTGTGCTTTCATTTGATAATATTTTCTTTTGCCCCAGTAACTCCCTCTAGCTCCTTATAATATTTATTTTCCCATGGATTTTATTATCTTCTTCCAGAGAGGTGTTACTATTCTGGCAGGTGGATAGAGTATAAATTGGTCATGCTAATCTCATCAAGAAATGTACCTTTTTAAAGTTGTATGTTGGTCTGTTTTCCATGTCTCCTAACAGCTCAATCAAGCCTTAAGGGTTTCTCACCTAAACATCAGAGATGTTGACAATGGCCCTTTACTCTTAGCAGGTCCTAAATTCTAAATTTTGTTTTCTAACCCTCTTAGACTGACAAAATTGCTCCTTAGTTTTTAAAGCTCGTTGCAACTGTTTCTCCTTCTTCCTCCTCCTCCTCCTCCTCCTCCTCCTCCTCCTCCTCCTCCAACTCCTCCTCCTCCTCCTCCTTCTTCTTCACACATTTATAGCTTAGATATTTGCAAATGCCTTGAGGAGAAATTGCATTAGGAATGTTGGGCTTATTTTCTCAATGGTTCCTCTTTCTCGGAGATCTTAGCCTCTCAAATTTTAGCTGCTGCACCTGTAGCTCTTCAAATCAGAGAAGTTGCAGCAAGCTATAGGTTGCTTCTTTCCACTTGGTGTACATCCCCATAATGCATATTAACAAATACCCTTAGGACAAAAAGCTGCTGTAACTATAGGGCACACCACATTGGGCTTGCTTTCTCTACAATCTAGGCTGCTTTGGTGGTTCTGCATTGCTTTCAAACAGCCACCCTTATTTTTATTTTAAGCAGCATTAAAATGTGATGCAAGTCATTTCTTCATCACCAGAAATGTAACTCTTCTGGCTGTATTTGAAGAAAAGCCCTGTCCTCCCTACCACCATTTTTTAATTGAATTTATTTGGGTGACATTTGTTAATAAAGTTACATAGGTTTCAGGGGTACAATTCTATAAAACATCGTCTGTATATTGTGTGTTCGCCAGCCCAAGTCTATTGCCATTTTCAAAGATGCCATTTGTTCATTGAAAAAATGGACCATTTATTCCCCAGCTGAGTACCTTACACTTTGGATTTCTCATGTTTCCTTGTGGTGTCTTTGTGTCACATGTTTCTCTGCTCCCCTTGTTGTCAGTTGATATTTAGTTAGATGTATAGGTTCTTAGGTGATGACACATCACAGGGAGCATTGGGTATGTCCTACTGCATCACATCATAAACCACAAAATGCAGTGGTTCCCATGTTGTGCTTTATACTGGAGTAACCTGGGAAATTTCTTTAAAAACTAAAACCTAAACCAGTGATGTCTGATTCCTACCAGACATTGTGATTTTTTAAATTTTATTTTAAATTACATTTTACATTCAATATTATTTTGTACTAGCTTCATGTGTACAGCATAGTGGTTTGACCATCATATACTTTACAAAGTGTTTGCCCCAATATTTCCAGTACCCACCTGACATTAAACCCAGTTATTACAGATTATTGACCATATTCCCTATGCTGTACTTTATCAGACATTGTGATTTAATTGGTAGGAGATGTGACCTGAACTTCAGGATTTTTTAAAGTTTCCCCCATCCCCTAGTGATTCTAGAGTGAATCTTCGAAACTACTGATGTAATGTCTGGTCATCCCATTTTTTTGTTAGGTTAACATTGATTTATGGATTCAGGTGTTGTCTGTCTGATCCCTCCAGTATTGAGTTCTGCATCAGGCATTAAGCCAATGTTTAGCAGCAATTGATAGTTGCATGGACCCATTATTTTATTGGGTTACAAAATGATGATTTTTCTAATTCTTTCATTTCCCCTGCTCTTACTAGCTGTGATTCCTCTATAAAATCTTTCAATTCCTATTTGGTTACCTTTAAATGCAGTCCATACAGGAAAGATAGATTAAATCTTTCCATTTATTTACATACAGTATTTTCCAATATATGAATTGGTATTCTAACAATATTTAAAGGTGATCAACTATACTTGTAAATACCATTATGGAGCTCATGAATTTTTATGCATTAGATCTGTTTCATTCCATCACATTTGTTGTTCTTTTAGATGTTGGAATTGATTTATTGTGGCCAGTTGGAGCCCCTTTCAAGTTGGCTCCAAGTCTTTTTGACATGATTCTAGTTGGCTTTCATAGTTTCCTATGATAAACTTTCCTGTTGTATTGTGTCTATTTTCTGCTCCAGACTTGAAATCAGCTGTTTCTTCAAGGATCCCTGGTTCCTCTTAATGTAAAGAAGTAGAAGTGCTTCAGAGATTAAAATAGAGGCACCAAGTACAACCTTATTCTTGACCCTTAGCCTCTTCCTCATTTCCCCCAGTTTATTTCACGTAGAGTACTAGTAAGAACATTGTTATTACAGTTCCACTATATATTCTCATCTATAAAATGGGGATAATGATTGGAAAAATACAGGCATATGCTTGTTCCATTGGCTTTTCAACAGTAGTGGTGGTAGTACTACTATAGTAGTTATATAGCAATAATGGTAGTAGTGATGGTAGCAGCTCACTTTTTAACAAATTATTATGTACTTACTGTGTGTAAGTACTGGGCATATGCAGTAGTAGTAATAGTACTAGTAGAAGTCATCATAGCAGCAAAAGTAATTTATTTTACAATGTGGAAGTACTATGGTGGGCATTAGAAATGCAGTGGTAATCAAAATGGGTGTGGTTGTTATCTTCAAAGAGAAAGATAAAAAGCAGTAAAAAGCAAGCAAACTGGCCAATATAAATTATTACCAATCCAACATTTTTTTACTTAGATATTTCTCTTGGTTAAGTGTTGGGGCCCACCTGGGAAAAAGCATGGAAATTTGGAGTCCCACATGAGCAAGGCTAAACCTGTGAGTCCCAACCAGAAGTCAGGAATACAGGGCACATACATGTCTCCATGTAAAACCAGTGTCCCTGGCGGGGCAGGGGACTAGATCATGGGTAAATACTTTTAGTTACTAGAAGCCCTGCCTGTTCTCTCACCTAGCCTGATCCTTCCTTGTATTGACAGCAGAACTGTTTTTAACTTGAATGCACATCCCGACCTGAGTGAGATCTCCCGGCCCATAGACTGTTTTTCCACTTCCCTGTAATTAGGGGGTTGACAAACTACCTGCCTCCAAGTTTGCCCCTGTCAGTGAAAGATCTTTGAGAACAAAGAACTGGGCCTTTGGCCTTGAGCCACTGGCCAGCAGATCTTCCCCTTATACAGAGCTCTTTGGGATGGTTTTTGGTTCATCCCTGGCACCAGCACCAGGAGATTTTACTGCGTGTCCTGGTTCCCTACAATTAAGGATTAAAATTCCAAGTAGATTTATACCATGTTCAAAATGATTGCTTCACAATGGTGCTGTCAAAGTAGACATGTTGAAATGTTTTCTATCCACGTGTCCCGCTGATATTTCTGAGTCACTACATATTTGTCATAAGCTCCTTTCCCTTGAAGAGAATTACTTTTAATAAAGGGGATGGAGGTCCTTTGCAGTGGCTCAGAGGATTGAAGCTGGGACTCCTGGTCCCTCTGCTTCCTGGCCGCTCTCCGATTCCCAGGGAGTAGCTGAATCTCAGGGAAATGTGCCTCCCCTGGAAGTAGAAAAGTGTCCGCTTCCATGACGTGGCATCAGGGAAGAAGAAGAAAGGTGCCATCAAAGGGGGTTTTCTATAGAACCTGAGGCAGGGGGGCCACTTGGCCCTCTCCTGCTTTACAGTGAAATGAGGTCACAGGGTGTCCCTTTCTGAATGGCCAAATGAAAGACCGAGAGAAAACCTCCTCCTTTTAATGGTCCCCTCATGCTGTGAAGGAGTCACTCTTCTGGCTCATTGTGCAGGAGCCAAATGCAGCCTCTGCAGGGCAGAGGGAGGGAGCCAGCAGAGTGGTTCTTTTTCTTCTCTGCTTCAGATGATTGCTTACTTTCTTCACATGGGGAAAGCCTCTTAATTGAGTAGACAGTACCAGAAACTTTTCAACTCCTGCATCTCCTGATCCTTCTTTACTTTTTCCTGACTGATTTGGAGTTGCCCAGCCTTCAACCTCCCATTTGTAAATATACCAATCCATAAAAATTAATCCCCCACCCACCCCCGTTGCAAGAAATAGACTGGTTAGCTGTCAGAGGTGCCTATGTCCAGTTTAACTTCAAGGATCTTGCTGTCTAGAGGAGGGAGGCATAGTTCATTAAGTAAATCTGAAGTGAGTCTGCACAGAGTTCTAGGATCAAAACAGAATGACCAAAATATTTGCTATCTGCCTCTTTACAGTAAAGTTTACCAATGCAGGGCTGGAAACTTTACCCTGAGGCTTTTTTCCTCTGGTAGAATGGTTGTGCCTATGAGCAGTGGGAAGCCACAGCCTCAAATCCTCGCTCGGATACTTACCATGGTCTGAGCTCCAATCTCTTTCTCTGTCACAGGGAAATACTAAGAATCAGATACCAAATGTCTATGGAGTGTCTGTGATGTGCCAGGAGCTTCCTGCTTAAGCACAAGGGATGAAGTCAGATAAGATACACAAAAATGAGTGAGATGGGTTCGAACCCACATAAAACCATGAAGCTAAATAGAGCAGAGTAGTAGTGGAAGGATGGTTAATAGTGGAGAGACTGAGTGGTGTGGTTGGGGGATTACATGTGAAAAAAATGTTAAAGAAGGAGGAGATGGCCAACTGTCAGATACGGCTAAGTGGCTGGGGAAGAGAGGCTATACATTGGCCCTTGGCTTTGGCAAAATGTTGTTTGGCCCTGAGTAGCCTTTGACCTTTGTATGTTCATAATAAAAGGAAAATATGTGGTGCTTCTGGCTTTCTAGAGAATCTGGAATGATCCTTTAAAGGGAATACATCCTATAGTTAGGCTGAAATTTTAAAGAAAATTTCATATTTTAGACTCCAGTGATTGAATTATAGAAAACAGAAATAAAAGAAATTAATGTTTGCCTAATACTATTTTAGTTTGTATTAATAAGGTCTGCTGCAGTATTCCAAAATCATCCTCCTTAAAAATATTTTTAGGGCCCTGGATGGTGGCACTGTGGATAAGATGCTGGCCTGTGAACCCAAAAGTTGCTGGTTCGATTCCCAGCCAGGGCACACATAACCAGGTTGCAAGACAGGTCTCCAGCCAGGTCTGTAGCTGGAGGCAGGTGAAAGGCAACCATACAATGAAAAAAAAAAAATTATATATATATATATATATATATATATATATATATATATATATACACATATACACATATACACATATATATTTTATCTATAGGAGAATAAAAGTAACCAGCCAAAACAAATACTATTGACACTTCAACAAAGTCAAAACCAATGTTTTACATTGGTTTACAAGCAGTATTTAGGGCTAATGAGAATGGAATCCTTTCTGAGTTTCTGAAGTTCTTTTCTCTTTTTTGCGCTTTTATTTATTTTTTAATTAATTCAATGTTGTTTTACATTTATCTCATTTTCCCTCCATTGCTCTCCCATGACCCACCCTCCCCATCCCTCTCCCATAGTCAATCCCCACATATCCATGTCCATTTTCATGGGTCATTTTTACTAGTTCCTTGACTAAAGTGTTCCCCTTCTTTGCCCCTTTCTGCCCCTCCCCCACCCCTCTGCACATTGTCTGTTCCTGGTTTCCGTGCCTCTGGTTCTATTTTGCTTGTTTGTTTGCCTTGTTCGTTGGTCTCCTGTATTAGGTGAGATCATATGGTATTTGTCTCTCACTGCCTGGCTTATTTCACTAAACATAATACTATCCAGTTCCATCCATGTTGTCACAAAAGGTAGGAGTTTTTTCTTTCTACTGTGTACTGCAGTATTTCATTGTGTACATGTCTTGCACTGAGGCTGTTTTTGGCACTTGGCTATTATAAATAGCACTGCAATGAACTTAGTTGTGCATAGATTCTTCCAAATTGGTGTTTCAGGGTTCTTTGGGTATAGACCTAGCAGTAAAATCACTGGGTCATTAAGGCAGTTCCATTTTTTGAGAAAATTCTATATTGTTTTCCATAGTGCCTGCACCAGTCTGCATTCCCACCAACACTGCACTAGGGTTCTCTTTTTCTCAACGCCTTCACCAGCACTTGTTTTGTCACTGATGGCTATTCTGACAGGTGTGAGGGGGCATCTCATTGTGGTTTTAATTTGCATCTCTCTGATGGCTAGTGATGTTGAGCATTCTTTCATATGCCTATGGGCCCTTTGGATCCTCCTCACAGAAGTATCTGTTTAGGTCATTTGCCCATTTTTAAATGGTATGTCTATCTTCTCGGTATTGAGTTATGTAAGTTCTTTACATATTTTGGTGATTAAACCCTACAAGGATTATATCTTCTTCATGGATTTTTCCCTTAAGTGATACAAAATGTCCTTCTTTGTCTCTTTTTATGCCCTTTGTTGTTAAATCTATTTTTTCTGATATAAGTATTGCTACCCCAGCTTTTTTTTTCACATCTGTTTGCTTGAAATATTTTTTCCATCCCTTCACTTTCAATCTGTGTAAATCTTTTGTTCTGAGGTGGGTCTCTTGTAGACAGCATATATATAGGTCATGTTTTCTTGTCCATTTAACTACCTTATGTCTTTTGATTGGTGCATTTAATCCATTTACATTTAAGGTTATTACTGATAGGTATTTATTCATTGACATTTTTCCCTTTGTACCTGTGTTCCTCTCTGTCTGTCTCTGTCTCTGTTTCTTCATCTTTTTAATGCAGACCCTTTAACATCTCTCCTACTGTTGGCTTGGTGGAAATGGCGTCTTTTAGCCTTCTTTTATCTGGGAAACTCCTTATTTCACCTTCCATTTTGAATGAGAGCCTTGCTGGGTAGAGTATTCTTGGTTGCAGGCCTTTGGTTTTCATTGCTTGAAATATTTTTTGCCATTCCCTTCTGGCTTGTAGTGTTTCTTTTTCTTTCTTTCTTTTTTCTTTTTCTTTTTTTAAAGATTTTATTTATTATTCTTAGAGAGAGGGGAAGGAACAGAGGAAGAGAGGGAGAGAGACATCAATGTATGGTTGCCTTTCACCTGCCTCCAGCTATGGACCTGGCTGGAGACCTGGCTTGCAAGCTGGTTATGTGCCCTGGCTGTGGAATCAAACCAGTGACAATTGGATTCTCAGGCCAGTGCCTTATCCACTGTGCCACCAGCCAGGGCTGGCTTGTAGTGTTTCTGTTGAGAAATCAGTTGATAACCTTATGGGAGCCTCATTGTATATTATTAGTTATTTCTCTCTTGATGCTTTTAGGATTCTCTCTTTGTCTTTGACACTTGACATTTTAATTATGATGTGTCTTAGAGTGGGCCTGTTTGGGTTCATCTTCATAGGGACCCTCTTTGCTTCCTAAACTTGCATGACCTTTTCTCTCCTTAAATTTGGGAAGTTTTCTGTCATTACTTTTTCAGCAGGTTTTCTCTCTCTTGCTTCTCTTCTTTTCCTTCTGGTATCCCTATATTACAAATATTACTGTGTTTCATGTTGTTCTACAGTTCTCTTAAAGTCTTTTCATTGTTTTTCAGTCTTTTTTTGTTTGTGGCATGTCTAAGATTTTTTTCTATGTTGTCCTTCAGCTCGCTGATCCAATTATCTGCTTCCTCCAGCCAGCTTTTGATTCCTTTTGCTGTGTTCTTCAATTCAGAAACTGTATTCTTCATTTCCTCATGGCTCTTATTGATAGTTTCTATGTCCTTTTTAATGCTGGTGTAGTTCTCAGTAAGTTACTTGTAGCTTCCTTGGAGTTCTTTGTAGTTCCCCTGAAGTTGTTTGTAGTTTTCTTTAAGCTCACCGAGTTCATTGAGCTTATCATTATTTTGAATTTCATGCCTGATAGTTTGCTTGCTTTTATTTCATTTAGCACTCTTTTTGGGCATTCCTCTGTTCCTTTTGATGAGGGGATTGTTTCTTTGTCTCTTCATTTTAGGTGACTCTTGTTTGTTTCTGCTCCTCAGACTGGGCTGCATTGACTTCCTGACTTTGTAGTGTGGTTTTCTATCGTGCAGAGGTGCACTTTCTTTACTTCCTGGATCCACCTCTGGTGATGTAAGATCAAGTCTCAGTTGTGGCCTAGTCAGCCTTTGGAGCCTACCCGAGATCCACTGTCTTTGTCAGTGTCCTACATTTTCTAATGCAGTTTTAATCCAATTAATCTATGATTAGCTATTAGGTGTAGGTACCTCTGGGCAGGACAGATTAATTCAGTTGTAATCCAATCAATCTGTGATCAGGGGGTCAGGCTTAAGTATCACTGGGCTGGGCAGATTAATTCAGTATTAATTCAATCAATCTGTGATCAGTTGTCAGGTTTAGGCACCACTGGGCAGGGCAGATTAATTAGTTTTTCTCTCTTTTTGCATTTATTTTTCATCTTGTTGATTATCTGCAACTGTCAGAGGAATCTCTGGCTACACGGCATGGTGTCGCTGGGGAGAAAAAGCAGATAATGTTTCCTGGGGCAGGAGCGAAAGAAAGGCCAATTTCTATTGATTCTCACTTCTCAGAGTAATGCCTTTAACACCCTGTAATGAAAGTATTTAATATGTGAGAGGGATTACCAGCATTGGACTTTTACTTTCCTTTAATGAGCCCCAGAAATACTACAGTGGAAGTTATTTAAGAATACATCCTGGGCCCTGGCTGGTGTAGCTTAGTGTATTGAGCACTTGTGAAACAAAAGGTTGCCGTTTTGATACCTGGTCAAGGCACAAGCTTGGGTTGTGGGCCAGATCCCCAGTTGGGGGCATGCAAGAGACAACCAGACATTGATATCTCTCATTCTCTTCCTCCATCCTTTTCCCTCTAAAAAGGCATGAATTAAAAATAAAAAACAAACAAACAAACAAAAAACATTGTGGGACACCCACTGCCCTACCCAAGGTATTTCTTGCTGTGCCCTAGCCAATTTATGTTGTGGCAAACTTCCTTTTTTACTTTCCTTATTAAGTTTGTTAGCTTTGGAAACTTTATACATTTTGAGTAGAGAGAGGTATGAGAGTAGATTGATAACCATTTTCAACTCAGGTTAGAAAATGAATAGAGCTTTACAAATTAAAAACAGAATACACCTGTCTGCCCAGAAATCACTGAAGTTGGCTTTTATTCATTTTACAGATGAAGAAGACAGGGAAGTCAGGGCTTGGCCAAGGCCACAGAGTTAATTGGGTGCCCACTTGAGGATGTGAAACTGGCCCAGGCATCAGTCTGGTAATTTCCACTTTGAGCATAACGGTCGCTGTGTTCACTGAGAAGGAAGGTTAGAATTGTTTAAAGCCCGTAAACAGATGAAATAGTAGGAAATCATGTGTGGTAAGATGAGGCACTCCTTAGCTTTCCACCAAGCCAGAAATTATTAGGGCACCCCTATGGTCTTGAAACTTTCCTGAAGCTGGTCAGGGTATCCACAGAGGCAAGCTGGGCTCACAGTCACATGGCACAGATGGAAACTGGACAGCCCTGGAGTGTGGGCTCATGCTTTCTCCTGGCCGGCTCAAATTAAGCTGCCCAATTGTGTTTGGGGCAGGGGGCGGGGGGGCTGCTGAAGGTTTGTCAGGGATTAGCTGGCATTTCTGAACACTCTCCAGAATGTGAGGAGTGTGCATTTCCTCTTCCCAAGGGATGGCAAACACAGTAACTGCAAAGGAGCTCAAAAGATTTTTCTAAGTTCTGATTGCTTTGTTTGGCAACTTTTGGTATTCCAAGGGACATCACATAATGACAGTTAAGTTCATATTGATTATTTTATAGATTCTCAGGTAATATTCCAAAAGTGTAAATAATTATTTTTTTTGTATTTAAATAGAATTATTATTAACTTATTTCTAATAGTAATAACTAATACTCATTGTGTATTTCCTGTGGGGCCAGGCATTGTGCTGACAGCTTTACACATATGATTTGATTAAATCTTTGCAATTATTTTGTCATATAGAAGCTTTTATTTCTTGTACAGATAGAACAACTGAGACTCAAGAGAGGTTCAGTAATTTGTCCAAAATTGCATAGCTAGTAATGGTGCAATCGAGATGTGGACTCAAAGGTGTGACTCATATCTCATGTTCCTAACTATCATGCTGCACTGCCTTTTTATACAGGTTAATAAGCTGTCTATGAGGGTATTTTGAACACATTTTTCTTCCTATGAGTTAAAGGGTTTTTATTTATTTTTAAATTAGAGATTGGCTTTTCTTAATTTACACTTGTAATCCCCAAGGGAGGAAACTGAAGCCTAGAGAAGCCAAATGTCAGCAGCATGGCTGTGTCCTCTATTCTCTGTGTGCAAGGTACCTACTTCTGAAGGAGTTTATTGTCAACTTTCAAGGTTCTGGGTTATAGATAATTTGTTTAGTATCTAAGGCCAAAGAAGCTATGCGTCTCTGTTTTCTCAAGGTCCAGGAGGAAACCTTTGCTATATTGTCTGATAAGGTGGTAAGGGACATAAAACAGTTTTCAAGAGACAGAACTTTAGTTTTTAACTCTTTTCTAGATGACATTGAATTTTAGAAATAAGACTTATTTACAATAAGTCTTGTTCATTGAGAATAAGATAAAGACTCTAAGATTGTGTCCTCATGGTTTTGGAATTAGGAAGAAATTATGGCTATTAGCTTATTGTAGAATCTATTATAGAATATACCAAGAAGTTCTTTTGAACAATCTGAGAGATTTTGGATGCATTTCATCTGATGAATTTTATTGGTGAACCATACCTAAAGTTGGGACCTTTTTCAACACCTTATGGCCCCAAAGAAATCAAGAATTTACCCCACACTTGGAGAATAGGCACTTTTCATCAAAACTGCTCTGTATTTTGGCTAATCAGCTTATCTGTGACTAAAAAGCAGAAGGTATTGAGCATTCTGGTAATGGGCCCATGTCAACTTTAACCTTGGAGCTGAGATAGTTATACATTAGTCACCTGAGGAGACATACAGGTGTAAAAACAGCATATGTTAAAAGTGGTTCATGTGGAAAATCTGGTCCTTCTGTTCCCCATGATAATTGAGAGATAAGAACTCTTGCTAGAAATCAGAGAAATCATCCTCATACACTGTTTCTTCTTTGACTACTAACCTCACTTAGAGGAACTAACAGTTCCTCTAAGAATTAGAAAACCTCTGAAGATGTTGGTGGCTGTTTTCATGATTTTCTTTCATTTTTGAAGGTTCTCTGATGACATAAGAGCAACCCTGCTTCCTTCAAACTTTTCCAGCCATTGATAACACATTTTGGTGGAAACTAGAAGCTTCAGGTTATTGTGCTAGAGGCATTGGCCCAATTATTTCAATTTTAGGAGTTCCACCCTTGATGTCCTGTCTCTAAATCCTGCTGGGAGATGCTGGTAATCTGCCCACCTGTGTAGCTGTGGACTGCAAAATAGTTGACAAGAAATAGCTCCCCACTTCCACACTTCATCTCAGAGGAAACTGGGTTTTTGCAGTACCCAAAGTGATTTATTATTTCTTATTCAAATAAGGAGAGTCAGCTTTAAAATAGTTTTAAGATTGTTCTGGAGGATAAATGTACTCTCTGTTTAAGTCATTGTCTGGGGCGGGCGTGTGTGTGTGTGTGTGTGTGTGTGTGACACCTATACATGGTGGCATATGGCTGTGATGGGTGGACTAAGGCCCAGTGAAACTTCAGAGATGATTTGATGGATTTCCTCTGAGATTCTGAATTTGAGCTCCAGGAGATGAAAGCAGTGTATTTTTCATAAGTATTTTTCCCTCTGCTAACTTCCTCACTTCTCTGAGGGTTAATTAATTTTTTTTCCTTTATGCAGAGAACCCTCCTCTGGACTAGGTTGATGACAGACTGATGAATGGACAGGTCTGCCAAGCACAGGCATTTCTGCCATCTGCTTTCCGTGTTTCTATTGAATCCTCTCCGTGTAAATCTGAATAATAGTTTGTGAAACAATGCACAGGCATGGGAAAGAAAGGCCCCAATTTTGAGGCTCTCTGGAAATTTTTCTCTTTATTTGATTTTGGTGGTTTCAGTCATATCTTCTAATACAGTTTTGTAAAAATGTAATCTGGCTTCCCCAGCCTAGTACAACCCAAATCAAAATGAGGTTATGCTTCTTCATAGCTGTAAATCCTTCCGCAAATTAAACATCTGAAACCTAATCTGCTAGAGGTCTACAGAGGAGGAGCCTTTACCAATAGCATTGAGCATCTAATGACAACTTGACAGAAACTTTATCTTTTCGTCCCCTGTGAAATAAAATCTTCAAAGTTATCTGCCTTTTCTTTGAAACTTAGTATAGGCTGTTCTTGGAACTTAGTATAGGCTGTTCTTGGCCAGGTGTCTCAAAGCTGATACCAAGAGGACAAAGATTGAGGGCTGTTTTTCATCCAGTTCTTTATGGACTTTTTAATTTAACTTTATTTCCTTTTTTTAATGAGGGAGAAAAGAGTGAAATCTGAGATGTGGCTACTTTCCAAAAAAATTAAAGAGACAGAGTCACAGAATCTCCACAGGGACTAAAGCAAGAGATGAATGAATGATTGAACTGCCCAATTAACCAATGAATGAATTTATCCATGTAAAGCAGAATGAAGTCAAGATAGGATGAGGGATGGATAAGTCTTAGGCACAAGGGAGGACCAGAAAGCTAGAGATTGAGATGAGGTAAGTTCCTGGGAATTTTCAACTGACCGGGCTGGTGAGGACATTAGTGACAATGTTCCACATAAGCCTGACACTGAGCCAAAAATTTAGGTCTAGAACACAATTAGTTTCCAGAAAGTCCCATTGTGGTGGTTCAGTGGCTTTTTGTCCTTACTATTCCAGGAATTTTCTAGGGTATCTAGAATATTCTTTTTGGCAAGGGCTCTGATTGTTGTGGGAAGAGGTGCAGTTCTCTCAATTCTAAATAAAAGGACAAGTCTGTTTCCTCTGTGATCTTCCAGAGAATTGCTTGGCATTTAGGCCTTTCTGTGGGCTATGTGGGCTGATAATTCAGAATCATTTGTCTTCTTTTCAACAGTATCTATTTCTGGGGACAGCTTCCTCAAACTGCTTTTCATCCACAAAACTGATGGTACCACACTCTGTTCTATGGAGTTAGTTATAGATACAAGAATATATGTATTCCTTGGGTTTCCTGAGATAAATAAAAAGCAATTCCACTACTTGGACTATACACAAAGAATCCTGAAACACCAATTCATAAGAACCTATGTACCCCTATGTTCATAGCAGCACTATTTACAATAGCCAAGTGCTGGAAACAGCCTAAGTGCCCATCAGTGGATGATTGGATCAAAAAACTTTGGTACATTTACACAATGGAATACTACACAGCAGAAAGAAAGAAGAAGCTCCTATCCTTTGCAACAACATGATGGAACTGGAAAGTATTTTGCTTAGTGAAATAAGCCAGTCAGTGAAAGACAAATACCATATAATCTCACCCATTACAGGATAATAATGAACAAAACAAACAAGCAAAATAGAACCAGATACATGAATACAATGGGTAGTCCTTCAGTGGACAGGGGGATGGGGAAGGGAGGAGGAGGAGGCAAAGAAGGGAGCAGTTTAGTCAAGGAACTAGTATGGAAGAACCATGGACATGGACAACAAGTGGGATTGACTTTGTAGGGGGAGTGGGTGGGTGGGGAAGGGGACAAAGGGGAGTAAAAAGGGGATGGATGTAATACAACAATAAAAGTTAATTAAAAATTTTACAAAAATGAAGTCATACCCCTTGGCTAGAAAACTCTTGGGACATTTTATTGAGACCTAGCATCCCCTAGGACACAGGTGTCATGTAGGTTCCATGGAAAGGTCCTTTCAGAGAGATCCTCTCATCACTTTTATCCCCAGACCAGCTAGTATGACACAGAAACAGGAATGAATTTTAAAAATTAAGTAATTAATTTATTTAGCGGGGAAAGGAGGGAAAATGAGAGGGAGGGAACCACTGGTGTGTGAGAGAAACATCAGTTGATTGCCTCTAGCCCTCACCCTTTCTGGGGACAAAATCTGCAACCCAGGCATATGCCCTGACAGGAAAGTGAACTGGCAACACTTAGCTTTGTGGTATGATGCCCAACCAACTAAGCCACCCTGGTCAGAGCAGCAGTGCATTCTTGGTACTATACTCATTCAAAAAATATGTTTTGATAGCAGCTACCAAGTGTCAGTCAAGCCAGGCACTGTCTTAGGATTTGGGAATACTGCAGCGAATAAAATACTGCCCTCATGAAACATTGCCATTTTAAATGGGTACGGTATTTCAAAGACTGTAAGTAGCCTGAAGTATCTTGGGACTTCTCTTCAGACCGCTTCACATTCCTAGACCCATTACAGCAAACAGTTGAAATGACAGAAAGAACAAAGGAAAAAATAGGTAAGTTATTTTTCTTGAATTTGATAGTGAAGACTGCTCAGTTTTAAAGGGCAAGAACTTATTAGAGAAAGCTAGATTTGGAAAATTAGTATTTTAATTTAATTTTATTTGTCTGAGTTTATGTAAATTCCACTTCACTATTAGACATTACTTTGTCATGCTAAGATAGGTTCTGCTGCAACAATAAGGAACCCCTATGTCTCAGAGGCTTAGAGACAAGTTTATTGGATTTCCACCTGTGGAATGAGAACATGAGGAGCTCCATAGACCCACTCCCCAACAAGACAACCATAACTGGCAAAGGTGATAACCCAAATATTTAATGTTTCTGGATTGTTCTAACATTATCCAGCTAATGAGGAAATATTTCAGAAAATTTACTAAATCTTAGTAAGATCAGCAAGAGTCTTTGACAATTAACCATATCCTGACTCCATCCCAAATGTGAAAGGATTCAAGTCACATAAAGTATGTTCTCTGGCCACAATAATGTAGAGTTGCAAAACAATAAAGAAAATTGGGAAATTCGCCAATACGTGGAGATTTAACAACACACTCCTAAATAACCAGTGGGCCAAAGAAGAGGAAACGGCAGAACAACAACAACAACAAAACCTTTCTGGTGAATGAAAATGAAGATTCAACAAACCAAAACTTTGAGAATGCTATAAGAGCAATGTTTAGAGGGAAGTGTATAGTTGTAAACACCTTTATAGCTATAAATTAGTAACATGTCCTTGTACCGTAAGAAAACTGCAAAAAGGAGAGTATAATGAACCCAAAGTAAAAAATACATAAAAATCAGAAAAGAAATTAATGAGATAGAAAAATAGAGAAAATCAACATAAGAAAAGTTCAACAAAAGCGACAAACCAAGCAGGAAAGTCAGAAGACTTAAATGAACAAAATCAAGGATAAAAGAGAAGACATTGCTACTGACCTTAAAGAAAGAAACAAGGTTATAAGGTGAAACTATTAACAAATGTGTGACAACAAATTTGATGAAATGGACAAATAACTAGAAAGACAGAAGCGGTAAAACTGACTGAAGAAGAAATATAAAATCTGAATACACCAAGAATAAGTAAGGAAATTGAAATGGCAATTTACAAATGGCCCACCTAGAAAAGTTCAGGTGCAGGTAGCTCCACTGGTGGGTCTAACAAACATTTAAAGAAGACTTAATATTAATTCTCCATAAATTGTTCCAAAAATTAGGAGAGAATACTTCTATATTCTATGAGGCCAGTAGTATCCTGATACTAAAACCAGACAAAGACATCAATACAAAAGAAAATATAAATACTTCAAAATAATACAAATACCAAAATCCTCAACAAAATACTAGTAAATCAAATTCAGCAACATATAAAATGACCTATATTCACCATGGCCATGTGGGATTTACTGTGGGAATGCAAAATTGGTTAAACATTTGAAAATCAATTAATGCAACATATCACATCAATAGAATAAAAGACAAAAACTGCATTATTATCTAAAGGCAGAAAAATTTTAAAAATTAACACCACAATAAAGACTCAACAAACTAGGATAGTAGGGAACTTCCTCATTAGGATATAAGCATATACTAAGAACCCATAGTTAACATCACAACAATGAAAAACTGAATGTTTTCTCTCTAAGATTGGGAAGGAGGACAGAGTGTCTGCTCTCACTATTGTCCTAGGGGTTATAGCCAGAGCAGTTTTGGGGGGAAAAAGGCATCCAGATTTAGAACATAGAAAAAAAAACTAACTCTACTTGCAGATACGAATCTTATGTGTAGTAAATCCTAAGGTATCCACTAAAAACTTGGAAATAAACACAGTTTTATACAGATGGCAGCTTTATTTCTATACTCTTGCAATGAACAATCAGAAAAAGAAATCAAGAAAGCAATTCCACTTACTATGCTATTAAAAATAGTAAGATCCTTAGGAATAAATATAAAGCCCTGGCTGGTGGCACAGTGGTTAAGGTGCTGGCCTTCAAACTCAAAGGTCACTGGTTCGATTCCCAGCCAGGGCATATAACCAAGTTGCAAGCCAATTCTTCAGCCAGTTCGTAGCTGGAGGCAGGTGAAAGGCAACCATACATTGATGTTTCTGTTTCTCTCCCTATCTGCTTCTCTCCCTTCCCCTCTCTCTGGAAATAATAAATAAAATAAAAACAAAAATAATAAATGCCTAACATTACTGAAAAAAATTAACTAATACTTCAGTAAATAAAAATGCTTTTCATTCATGAGTTGGAAGACTTAATATTGTTAAGATGGCAATACTTCCTAAAATGACCTATAGAGTTAATGCAATCCTTCCAAATCCTAGCTGGCTTCTTTGCACAATTGACAAGATCATTCTAAAATAATATAGATTCAGGGAATCAAAAATAACCACAATAATCTTGAAAAAGAAGTACAAAGTTGGAGGCTGTCCTGATTTTAAAATTCATAAGTCTATTATAATCAAGATAGCATACTACTTGCATAAGGATAGATGTATGGTTCAATGGAGAAATGAACCCTCACATTTCTTTTTTTAATTAAATTTTCAAGGGTGACATTGATTAATAGGGTCATATAAATTTCAAATGTACATTAGTATGATACATGATCTATATGTTGCCTTGTATGCCTACCACCCCAGAGTCAGATGATCATCTTTCACTATGTATTTGGCCCCCTTTACTCTTTACCAGCTCCCTACCCCTTCCCTCTGGGGACCACCATACTTTGTCTGTGTCTCTGAGTTTCTGTTTAATATCCCACATATGAGTGAAATCATATGGTTTTAGCTTTTTCTCACTGACATTTCCTTTAGCATAATATTCTCAAGGTTCATTTACATTGTTGCAAATGGCAGTATTTCATCTTTTCTCATGCCTGATTAGTGTTCTATCGTATCATATGAGAACATGAGGCCTGTCCAGAAAGCATCCAGTCATGTAATACAAAATCTAGAGATATTTATTGAAGAAGATACAAGATACAAGAAACATTGAACATAGGCTAGTGATGCCTCAGTCCCCTTCAAAGTGGGCACCTTGGGACCTCATTCAGTTTTCCCAATTGCAATCAACTGCCCCATCATATTTTCCTGACTCTCATCAATGATCTGAAATCTGTTCCCTTTCAAAGGTGATTTTAGTTTTGGAAAAAGCCAGAAGTTGCAGGGCACCAACTAGGTTGTAGCGGGGCTGAGTCACCTGGGTGATTTGATATTTCACTAAAAACTGCAAGAGATGTGATGCATGATCAGGTGTATTCTCATGATAAACCTGCCAGTTGCCTATTCATAGCTGTTGCCTTCTGAATCATCCAACTAGTTTCAGCAGAGGAACATTCAAGCTTAATGCAAATTTTGATGGAGATTTGTTGGTCTACTTGCTCAGCCATTTTTAATGTGATGGCCACACAGTACATATGTTCATTCAATGTGGATTCACCCATGTGCATTCCAGTTCACTCTCCTCCACTGCCAGGTTACATCAATGTCATGCAAACCATTCTGACTTTATTAACAATGGTTAGATTTTTCCCAGACAAACCTCATATATGTACCACATCTTTATCCAGTCCTCTATCAAAAGACACTTTGGTATTCTCCATGTCTTGGCTACTGTGAACAATGCATGTATCTTTGTGAATAAATTACATTTACTTTCATTTATTTTCAACAGGGCTCCTAAAACAATGCAACAGAGAAAGAATAATCTCAATAAATGATTTGGGGCAATTGGATATATACATGCAAAAGAATTCAGTTGGAGCCCTACTTCACACCATATTCAGAAATTACCTCAAAAATTGATCAAAGACCAAAATGTAAGAGCTAAAACTATAAAAATTTAATCTTTATTGTAATTTTTCCATCATCATTTAGTTCCCTTACACCCTCCCCCTCAGAGCAATCACCACACTGTTGTCCATGTCCATGAGTCCTTTTTTCCTTTTTGCTCAATCCCTCCACCCGCTAACCTCTTCCCCACCACTAGCTGTCCTATAAGCATAAGTCTTTCCAAACGTAAGACATTTTGAAGATGTATTAAAGGCACAAGCAACAAAAAGAAAAATAAATGAATTGTATATCATAAAAATTAAAACCTTTAGGCTTCAAAGATGCCATCAAGAAAATATCCACAAAATGGAATAAAACATTATAAATCATATATGTGATGAGGGAGTTGTATATGAAAATGTATTTTAAAACACATAAAACTTAATAATTTAGAGGCAACCCAATTAAAAATGGTCAGAGGACCTGAATAGATGTTTATATGAAAAAGATATACAAATAGTCAATAAACTCATGGAAACATGCTCAAGTTCATAGGCTATCAGGAAAGTATACATCAAAACCATAATGAAATATGAGACCACACTCGCTGGGATGGCTGTAACCAAAAGGAGGATGCAGAGAAATTGGAACCCTTATACAGTGCTGAGGGGATATTTTGGGAACAGTAACTCAAGAGGTAGAGGTTAGACATAGTGTTATATACGTAATTCAACAATTCTACTCTTGGGTATTTATTCAAGAGATATCAAAACATGATTCCACACAAAAACTCATATATAAATATTCATAGTGGTATACTTCCCCAAAAGTATAAACACCTCAAATGTCCATTGGTTGATGAATGGCTAAATAAAATATGGTATATCCTTTGAATGGAATATTATTTGTCAATAAAAAGAAATAAAATTAATACATGCTACAACATGGATTAACCTTGAAAACATGATGCAAAGTGAAAAGAGGTAGTTAAAAAATATCACATATTTGACGATGGAGAACCCTAGTAACACCACCCACAAGCATAATCAAACTGTTGCTCAGCAATTGCCTTAATATTATGTACCCCCTCTTCTCTTTGCTAGTTTATTCTTTTTCTCCTTGATTAACTCCTCTCCCATCCTTCTGAAAAGTTTTGCTTTCTGAATCATTGTCAAATTCATTCCCTCTCTCCATTACTATTACCCTATTCTTGTTCAGGTTCCTGTGTTATTCTAAGATTCTGCACCAGTTTCCTAACTTGACCTCCTGGCCTTCTGTCTAGTTCCATTCATGTCTATAGCAGCTATAGGGATTTTTCTAAACTTTATATCCAATTTTGGCAGTCCTGTGCCCAAACTTAGACAGATATATCTGTCAGGATAAAGCTTAAGCTTGTCCACATGACTTACTTAACAAAACCAACCTTTCCTGCCCATTTCTGACCACCCTTTGCTTCTTGCTTTTTGTTCTGACAGCATGGAACTTCATTAAGTTCACAGTGGTCGTTGCCCTCACTATCTATACCACTTCCTCTCCTTGAAATGATCTCATCAAACACCACTTCTTGGCTTCACTAAGTCATAGCCTGAACAACCCTTCTGACCGTGCTGTGGCTGAGTCTGTTTCCCTCTGCATTATTCTAACATTACGTTAATCATGTTTTGTCATAACTATATCTTTATATGTTGTAGGATTAAAAAAAAATAGCTGTTTGTCACTTTGTTGTACAACACACTATGTGGTGCATAGGAGATGCTGAGGGAAGAGGGGAGGAAGAAACAGAGGAAGACACTTGCCCTGAGAGAAGCTTTTAGTTGGCTTCAGGCAAGTTAAATACCAAATCAGAAAGGGCAGATGGTTAGTTAGCCGATGTTTTCCTAAAGATACTCCAGTATGAAGATTTACTTTCTAGGATTTTACTCCTATAATAATTCATTTCTAATTACTATTCAATTCATATTTCACTTATATTATATCCTCATGCTTTACCCATATTTTATCTTCTATGGATCACCCAAAGTCTTCCACATAGTAGTCCCTCATAAGTCATGGAGGTCCTGGACTAACCATTGGTGTCTGTAGTCGAGTGATGTAAATATATGGTATTAATTTCAGGATAGTTGTAGCATAGATAAAAAGGACACCTGTTTTTCAGCCAAAAACCTGGGTCTGAATCCCAGGTTTTTAAATTTATTTATTAAATTCAGGATTGTGGCTAGATTAGTTGATGTCTTTAAAGCCTGGTTCTATCTATGAAATATGAATACAGATTTACACACATGTTACATGGGATTAAATGAGATGGCATATAAAAGTTAGAGCACACTACATAGCACAAATGATCTGGAGCCAGGAGGACTTGTGACTGGAACAATGGTGTATTGATCATAGGAAGCAAAACTTTGATGTAAAGTATATCAAATAGATCCAGCTGTGCAATGACATATGAAAGCAGATGATTATTTCTTTATTCCTTGTTCATACAATGGTTCAGCGAATAGTTGTGTGTCTACTATGTGCTCCAGGTACTGGATTAGGCACCGCAGATATGGCCTCAAACAAAACAGATTAAGCCTCACAGGGCTCCTAAAGATGAGGTGTATGGGAGAAAAGTCTTTGTTTGTAGTCACTCATTGGTTAATATATATGACAGTGAACAACAACATCTCCAAGTCATGGGTGAGGACAACCTCTGAATTACCTGAATGTTGAATCTATGCCTGGTTGGGCAGAGGTGCCTTGTGGGACAGGTAGGTGGATGGAGTACATGGAAGAAGAACGGGTATCTCTTTAGAGCACAGAGCTCAGAAATGTGACAAGGCCAGAAACAACTGATACCAGTTAAGATCTTGGAATTAGGCACTTTTTAAATCCCTGCAGCACACAGACTTCCCTTTCTCATGAGCTTCGTTTGCACTTTAAAGCCAGCATACCTTCCTTAGGACCACACCCAAAAGCCAGAAAACCAAAGGAATAGTAACAAAAATCCCTGAGAACATCAGGGACCTTAAATCCTCATGAAGTATGAATTCAGTGCATGAATGCAATCATCCCAGGCTGAGGTGTTGACATTGAATTTATTTGCATGACTTAATAATTCATTTCACAATCCACTCAAAAGCTCCTTTTTCTCTTGAGTTGTGATTATTTTGCAATATTCCCTGTGGATGAAATTCATATAAGCACTGGATTTACTATATGTATATCCCCCTCTGCCTTTCTCTCACATAACCATGTGTTAACCCTGCCTACCACATGACAAAAACAGTTCCCTAAGCAACTGAGCACCAGGTTGTGCAAAAACCCTGTTCTACCTTTTAAAAAATCCATCTGATTAAATGTGGTTTACTTTAAGAGAAGGGAAAATGAGCCATGATATTGAGTGGAATGCAAATAGGAACCTGTCCCTTATGGATGCAAATGGCTCTTGCGTCCAATTTAAGATCGCAAGGAAAGGGCCAATGGGGCTTGTTACCTGTAGAAGGTACATTGAAGTGGCACCATGAGACTTGGTGGCTTGACTGAGTTTTGAATCTCTGCTCCACTGTCAAATAGTCAAGTCATTTGGAGCAAGATTTAACCTCCGTAAGCCTCAACTTTCCTGCCTCTACAATGGGCTAACAATGTAGGGGCTATCCCAGTATTGTGTATCACCCTGAGAGCCAAACTTTTTATTAAAAATGAAAAGGGTTATTCTCTCTATATAATGGACACTCCATTGGCATGCTGATTGAGCAGTAAAGGGTAGATTCCCTCCAGAATTTAACTATCAGACCACATAACTGATTTTAATAGAATAATTCTTTTTCATCTTGACTTAGTCAATTACCCACCAATCCTTAAGCATTTCTATAGTCTCTACTACATGCCTGCCCATCACTGTACAATGCTGTGAAAGACAGAAGAGGTTTCAGATTATAGAGTGACAACCCTGGGAAAGTATTTTCTGGAATATTTTTTATGGAATGCTCAGCATAATCTCTAGTGGGTGCTTTAAAGAACTGTGTAAATTTCAAAATAATATGTATAAAACCATGTATGTCTTAAAAGCTTGGTAGACATATATTTATATTTAAATAAGCATATACCATGGACATGGGCAACATGTGGAATTGACTTTGTGGGGGAATGGGTGGGTGGGGAAGAGGACAGAGGGGAGCAAAAAGGGGATGGATGTAATACAACAACAATAAAATTAAATTAAAAAAATAAGCATCTAAAAGAGCCAACTGGAAGTCATACCAAATTATTATTAGCATTTACCACAAGATATGAAAGAGGGTTGGTATGAAAGAATCACTCAGGACTTAAATGTTTTAGTCAGTAGGCTTCTGAATAGATTTTACTTTTTGCAATAAGAATATATTCCTTTTTAAAAAATTAATAGACTTTAGGGGAACAGTTTTAGGTTAACAGAAAAATTTAGCAAGAAATACAGAGATCTCATATACCCCAGTTTCCTCTATTATGAACACCTTGCATTAGTGTGAATACAATTATTACAATTGATCAGCCAGCTTAATACCTTGTTATGTATCTAAGTAGTTTACATTAGGGTTCACTCTAGGTGTTGTACATTCTATGGGTTTTGACAAATATTAAGTGACATGTATTCAACACTACAGTATCACACAGAAATGTTTACTGCTTTAACATTTTCCTGTGCTGCATCTATTCCTCCTTCCCTTCCCTACCCCCAAACCCCTAGCAAATACAGATCTTTATAGTCTCCATAATTTTGTCTTTTTGAATATGTCATATAGTTGGAATCATTCAAAATGTAGCATTTTCAGATTGGCTTCTTTCACTAAAGATCCTCCATGTGTTTTATGGTATTAAAGCTCATTTCTTTTTAGTATTGAATAATATTCCATTATCTGAATGTCCCATATTTGCTTATACAATCACTTATTGAAGGGAACCTTAGTTGCTTCTAAATTTTGGCAATTGTAAATAAACCTGCTTCAAACATTCATACCACATTGTCTTGGTTTCTGTAGCTTTGCGTTAAGTGTTGAAGTTTGATAGAGTAGTCCTCTAACTGTTCATCTTTAATATTGTGTTGGATATTCAGGATCTTTTGCCTTGCCTTATAGACTTTATAATTAATTTACTGATATGAACAGGTAGTTACTGCAATTTCCATTGGGATTATATGGAACTTGTAGATGAATTTGAGAAGAACTGGCATCTTGACAATATTGAGTCTTCTTACCCATTTACATGGAGTATCTCTCCAAATTACAAGATCTGCCTTAATTTCTTTCATCAGAGTTTTGTAATTTTCTTCCTAATAGATCCTGGGATATGATGTTTGATATATATACCTAAATTTTGCATTTTGGGGGTGGAAATATAAGTAGTATTGCATTTTTAATTTCAAATGCATTGTTCATTCCTGGTATATTAGGAAGCAATCAACTTTCATATATTAATCTGATATCCTGCAACCCTGCTACAAATACTTACTATTTCCAGGAGAGTATAACTTGTGTAATTTTAAAAAATGGAGGGGCATAGAGGAGAAAACTGATCTAACATGCCTATACACAGCATACTGATTAAAATGTAATGAAATCTTTTGACACAAGGTATAGCTTTTGTGAATTTCCTATAATGGTTTAGATTATTTTTGTTTATACTTATAAATGTGAGGATTTATATAATAAAGCAAAACCCGACATGTCTCATTGAGTTTATAAGTGGTGTGGTGTATAGATACTGTAGACATTTAAGCAGGTGACAGTATTAGTATATGTAAATATTTAAGCAAATTAACAGGCAAATAAAGCATGTGAAAAAGACTAGAAAATAATAGTTCCAACAGTTATGACTCAGTGACAATAGCTCCAGAATGGTAATACTGTTAGTAACTCAGAGACAGATCATAGTTTTAACACAGAAAGCGGGGCCTTGTGGAGTTAACCATTTTGCGCTCACTGACTCTTCTGGCATAGAGAGCAGTAAGAAAGATCTCATTTGCACACACCTTGTCTGACTTCTGGAGGACAGCTTTTCACCACTTTTGCCTTCCACAGCTTCTCACTCTTCTCCAGTTGCCAGACTCCACTCAGAACATTCAGGGAAGAAATTCTGTGAAATGTAGTTCCTGCCGTCTGCTTTGCAATGCAGATTGCTAAGAAGGAGTTGGTGACTCAGGATTGACAACAGATCATCCAGCACGTACATGTTAATTATTTTTTAATTGGAATGTCCTTTCCCTAAAACTTCAACTTCTCCAAAGTCTGCTCTATTTTACATGACCTGTAAAATGAGGTAAAAGTCACTTCTCTTTTTGTAGTTTTAAAGCATTCTCTTTGCATACCTCTTATATTTTATAATCATATTTTTTATGAGAGTTCTGCAAAATGTTTTTTCCCTCTATTGGGTTAGAAGCTTCTTGAAGGTAGAGATTATTTCTTTTATGGCTGAATATACCTGGAAGCATCTGGCAAAGTGTCATGCACATAGTAGGTATATGGATAATATTACTTAAAATACCGTTATGATCTATGTGAATCATTGTGTAGATGAATCGGGCCATCACTTTAATGACTGTAACTAAAATGAGTATTCCATTTAAATTTCTGATTTATTAGCCCTTTTTACTGTAGTAGCCTGGTGGTTTGCATTGGTCATTAACTTTCCATATAGAGTCATGAAACATTAGTGCAGACTTTATACAGTCAGCTTGTAGAATCACGTTTCGTACCCGATCATACTTGGTGTGTTTGAGAGTAGCTGGATGGCTCCTCTAATGATGCTAGAACACCGCAGTGAATGACAAATTACTGGTGTCTAATATTATACGATTGGTAAATGACTGTTATGTACTTTATTTCCATCCCTCCAGGAATGCTAGATTATTCTCAAATAGCAGATTGCCATATGAAGATGCCAATATTTATTTTCTGTTGATCCAAGGTAACAATTCAGCAACAGTCATTTAATATAAGACACTTTTTTATAATTTTTTTTTTTCTAAATCACTAACTCGTTAGGATGAATGACTCAGTAAGGTATCCAGTTATGATGAAGTTGACCTTGTGGTCCAATAGTGGAGGTTTAACAAAGAATTTATTTATTTATTTATTTATTTTGCTGTCAGCCCTCATTATAGTCTGCATAGAATAAGCATGCTGTTATATTTTGGCTCCCAAATTAATTTAGGTTATTCTTAAGTCTCAGAACAACATTTCTATTCACCAAATGATATTAACATTAAAAAATTCAAATAAACATCTACTGAGTTCCTCCCATGGTGCTGCCACTTAATTGGCCACTCTCTTCCTCTGTGGTGTTGCAAAGCCGCAGTTCATCACTTCAGTTTTCAGTTCTTCCCCTAGGTCTTAACATCCAACCCCCGGGCCGGTTTCCAGTTATGGCTGCTTATTAGTGCTGCTTCTTTGCTTGCTTGACTCATATTCTCTCTCTCTTTTTCCAACCTGCATCACTTCTGCCGGATGCTGTTTTCTGCTCTGCTGGTTTTCTGTCAGCCTTTCTGAGACACCATTCCAGGACTTTGTTGATCCTGTTTATGGACTTGCACACATTCTCTCCATCTCTGCTTTCTGCTCCGTCGCCTCTTTCTTCCAGGTGGCCTGCCCTCACCTCTGCTGTGTATCACCCAGGAGCCCCCAGCTGCCCTGTCCCTCTGTCCCTCTGTGCTGTGCTGCTTGGGGAGAAGCTAAGCCCCTTACCCCAAGGGCTGTCATGGCAGATCTTAACACCTGGGGGCTGGTGGGCAAGTTATTTAAGCTTGGGCAAGGGAGAGTAAAAGAGAAAGGCTAGTGGGAATGATGAAAGAGACCAATATTACAGAAAGAAGTGGAAGCTAAAGAGAAGGGAATGGGCAGAGGAAAGGAGAAAGAGGAAGAGCAAATGGAATGGAGTGTATAGGAAGGAGGCAAGGGCTGGACTATAGCGAAAAGGAAGGTTTTTATAGCCAGGAAAGCTATTCCAGGCTTTATGAAAAGGTTCTCTTTACCCAAGGGCCAGGATTTTAGCATTTGCTAAACCTGGGCTTTACCCCTGCATACCATTGTGCTTTTGACTTCATTCTCTTGACTTCTTTGTTGCCTGCATGCTCCCCAGCCCACCTCCCACTGCAGGGCGACCCCCACCCTTCCTGCTCATTATCAGACCACCTCTTCCTGCCTAGGCAGTGCGGACTCTCTTTGCTTCTCTCTCACTCTGCTCAGTCAGCCTAAAGACTATACTTGTCTTATGAAGTGTGAGACTCTCAGCTACTATAGCTGTTGGCCAGAACTCAATCTGAGGACTTTACTGATCCAAGCAAGGATGGTCTTTATACTTTATACTTTCTAAGAGGGGAGCAGGGGAAGCAAAAGTCATACCGTAAAATGATAAGAAAGAAACTTCTGGAGAGCTTCAGGGTTGAAACCTAACATTGAGAGTCATGTTCCTGGAGGCAAGATCCCCTTCCTATTTTTATGTAATGACATTTTGATATTCTTGATGCTTTTAAAAGATTTTACTTATTAATTCCAGAGAGAGGGGAAGGGAGGGAGGAAGAAAGGGAGAGAGGCATCAATGTGTGGTTGCCTTTCACCTGTTTCCAACTACAGACCTGGCTGGAGACCTGGCTTAAAACCTGGTTATGTGCCCTGGCTGGGAATCGAACCAACAACCTTTGATATTCTTGACTCAATACTCAAAATGGTAGTGAGGATAATAGAGCCTATGACCTGAAGTATGGATTCCTAATAGTTTTTTTTTTTTTTTAAATAACTTATCCTAAGTTTGATTTGCTGCCAGCAGTTACCTGAGGCAGTATTGAAAGGCATTTGAAGGTGCTGTGTATAGATGAAGTGGAAAGAGTTCTGTGGTTGATTAATAATGTCTGCTATTACACAAAGATGTAGGAATGCTGATCTGTGTGCCATGCATTTGTTCATCTAGTTTTCAAGTTATCATAAAAGCATTTGTTACTCTCCACTGAGAGATATTTTATAGTTAGCCAGAGAGGGATTGTGTCCCTTTCAGAAATTCTGGGAATGTAATGATCCTTCACTACCACCTAATTCATTTTCTTCAGCTTTGGCACAGGGAACTTGGCTGTGAGAATGGAACAAATGTTGATAAACAACAGTTATACCTTTGCCCCATATTAAAAATTATCCAATAATCAAATGTTTATTCTCTACTATAATGAAGGGCACACAGTTCCTAATAACAGTACAAGAGGATATTTGTTGTTCATTTTATTTTGGTTCCATTGTTTGTTTCAGCAAGGTCAGTTATCCTTTGGTGGAGAAATTCAGTATGTGCTGATTGGAGAAGGTGAGAAGATTCGTTTGGCTTCAATAGCAGATATATTTTTGCTGTGATCATATATACATTTTCATAAAGTCTCAGAGCATAAGGTCATTTAGATGGCTCTCAATTCACATGATTTGGAGAATGAAGATCCGAGAATATGTGACTTATTCAGAGTTTCACATTTCATTTATAGGTCATCTTTCCTTTGCATAAATAATTCACCTTTCTCTTTGCCCTCTTTTGTCTTCTACTGCTCTGCTCTGAAGGTCATGGCAATCCCACTCAGGATGCCAGTCAGAGATGGCGTGCTAGGTTTGCATACAGAGCCATGATTGGCAGGTGTCATTTCTGAGTCTCATTCAGTGGGTGAGAGTCATTAGGTAGAATAGTTGAGGGCTAGGTGAGTAACAGGGTATCTTGCCATGAGTTTGAAGCCAGGCAGATCAGGAAAGGGGTGGTATCAGAGCCCTATGTAGAAGCAACAGCCTTATGTGACTGCCTGGGACAGAGTTTACTGCTTGTGCTCAGGTAGCCTTCACTGACTATCATCCCTGTGGTGTATAGGTAGAACCAGTTTAAAGATTCAGTACAAGAATGAAAGCAAAGTACTGGAGAGTTTATTCTGTGGAGGCATTTTTTGTTAGCCATCTTCTCCCTGGTAAATGGTCTCAGTTGTTCAGCAATAAGGTAGTGACATTCAGACAGATCTGTAGATCTAGTCTGGAATGGGCCTGAAAGTTATGAGATTCTTGTTTCACCGTAAAAAAAAAAAAATGTTTCGGCCCTGGCTGGTAGCGCAATGGGTAAGGTGCCAGCCTTCGAACTCAAAGGTCACAGGTTCGATTCCTGGCCAGGGTGCAGAACCAGATTGCAAGCCAGGTCTCCAGCCAGGTCCATGGCAGGTGAAAGGCAACCATACATTGATGATTCTTTCCCTCTCTCTCTCATCCCCTCTCTCTAAAAATAATAATAAATAAAACCTTAAAAAATGTTTCAGAACTACCAAAATACTATGTAAATAATAGCTATTGCTCTGTTGCTGATGAGTAAACAATGGTTTCTTTCCTCACCTGTATAAAGAGAAGCTTATACAGACTAAGGGGCCATTCCTTCCTAAACATCCTATTGCACATTTCCATGATACTTGTCTGCATCTTAGCTTAAACCTAAATATTTACCTAAACATCTTTTGTGGGGAGGCAAATCTAGTCATCTTATTTCTCATTGAGCAAACTGGAGTTGATTTCAACCTGAGCCTCCAATGTTGTGTCCCAGGTACCTAGCCCAGTTCCTGGCCCACTGTAGGTCAAAGTCAACATTTGTGGAATCAGTGAACCCCAGCAGAATGAGAAGGTCTTGAGATGAACAACACTAACTGCTAAATAAACCTCAGAGATCCCAGTGGTCAAAGGAGCTGTTGGACCCCTTGGCTAGAGACTCATGGCATTGTCTTATTTAATTCTCACACAAATGCAAGACTAGCTGTTAGGACCCCTAGTTTAATAGGTGAGGAGACTGAGGCTTAAGACTAAGTGGCTTGAAGTGTATAAACACTGGGCCTTTGTAGCCAGGGTCTCTGTGATGTGAAGCCATTCTTCTCAGCATCATACCATTCCTGCCTTCAAGAGAGAGGGACAGAACCCCCCTAACATGGGGAGTGGGTGCTGTGCCCTTGTACAGCTGAAACGACAGGAAAGAGCAGAAGGAAACTCCAAGTAAATTACCTCTTAAAAATATATAGCATTCTAACAGAGCATCCTTGAGGTATTTTAATTTTATTATTAATATATGGTTTTTGAAGTTTGCTGTAGTTATCTGAGCCTTTTTAGGCAGGCACTGTGTGGGTCCTTCAGAATTTTTCATGTTGATTTTGTGGCTGTCCTTAATAGCTCTTTCAAGAAACTGAAATAAGGTTAACTTCTTCAAATACTTACATAGGACTTTGGAATCAATCTATTGTAGCCATGTTAAGTGTTTCCTAAAACACTCAGACTTTTATTAACACTGCTATACCTCATTCTCTAGGGAATTGCGTGGAAACTCTAGCATGGAATTATATTTCAGGGTAATCAAATCAGATTCTTTTTGTATGCATGAATTTGTTCTGTTGTTTTATTTCTGTATTTATTTCTTAGAATCAAACCCTAATATTATTAATTAATAGAAACTATGTCAGTAAATGAAGCACTGTACACATTTTTAAATGAATCACAAGATTATTTGGCCAACTAAGGTGGGTACATCTAGACATTTATCATATAACTTACACTTGGCAATTAATAGATATTTATAACTATTCACATCAGGGTATGCACAGTGGTTTAATAGAAAAATTTTCTTGGGAAGTAGGAGTACAGTTTTGATGCAAGTAGAATAAAGATCATATGCATAAATATAATTAAAATAATAATGTGTTTTATTTACTTGTGTGGTATCAAGCTACAGCTGCATTCTAGCTGCTTTGTAATGAAATTAAAGCAGCCAATTAAAGACTGATTAGCTGGTTAGAGACAGATTAGATTATAGCAACAATTAAAATCATTGTAGAATAATGTACTCAATCAATTTATTTTTTCTTTTGCATTGAGAACTTGGACTAAAGTTCTTTAACAGATACATGTGCTTTGAGTATGCAGCACATTTTGGGATAGCAAGGAGCTTTTCCCTGTTTGGAAGTGAGACTTTTGAAGTACAGTCCCGCTGTGGCACTAGGCAAAGAAGGGTGCACAAGTGGAAGTAAATGGGTATGTTATATGTGGGGCTGGGTGGTACCTGCCTGAGCTGAGTGGACAGAATCACAAGGAGTACTTTTCCATTAGAAGCAAAGGGTTTTAACTCCATGCAGAATGGAGTAAGGAGCCATAGGCAGTGCCAGGATAAAAATAATGCTGGTGGATATTTTGCATTAGCAATGATGGACATGTTAAAAATACCTCCCATGAATAGAAAAGGCTTGAGTTCACACACTTATCAGGTGGAATGCTATTTTCTTTTGAGGAGGTTGAGAAACAGGATCTAGTCATTCACTAATCCCAAATTGTCATTATGGTCATTTGTGTGCCCCTTATATAAAAATTTGCCATATTTGCATTTGACCTGTATATGGTATTTATGTGTGAGGCCTGTTCAGAAAAAGTCCAGCCATTGTTAGTATAACAAGACCGTTTGTGTGACATTAATGTAACCTGGCGGCCAAGGAGAGTGGACTGGAATGCGCATGCGTAAAAAATGATGACTTCACTGTACTAGTCAGTACGGTGTGGTGGATGGCATTGAGTGACCATGTGTATTGTGTGGCCATTGCATTCAAAATGACTAAGTGAGTAGAGCAATGAATCTGCATTGGATTTTGCATTAAGCTTGGGCATTCCTCTATGGAAACTGTGATGACTCAGAAGGCCACAGATATGGGCAGCTGGTGACTGGTAGTTTCATCATGACAAGGTGCCTGCTCATGCATCACATCTCATGCAGTTTTTTATTTTGCAAAAAATAAAATTGCCCAGGTGACTCAGCCCCACTATAGCCCAGATTTGGTGCCCTGTGATTTCTGGCTTTTCTCAAAACCAAAATCACCTTTGAAAGGGAAGAGATTTCAGACTCAACAAGACTCAGGAAAATATGACAGGGCAGCTGATGGCAATTGGGAGAACTGTGTGAGTGCTTACATTGAAGGGGACTGAAGCATCATTGTCCTGTGTGCAATATTTCCTATAGCTTGTATCTTCTTCAATAAATACCTCTATTTTTTGTATTATATGGCTGGACATTTTCTGAGCAGACCTAGTATTATAATAAATTAATATTTATATATGTAATATGTCTTTGAATCACTTAAAATGTTAATTTGTTTTTAATTGACATTGTCACCATTGTAATGGGAAATCATGCCACCTACCATGAAGAGAAGGAAAACAGAAAAATACTCAGTGGAAGTAAATCATCACCAATTAATCCAAGGTAGATACTGTGTCCTGGTGATGGCTGTGAATCTGAGGCCTATTCTCCCTTTCTTAAAAGGGGAGATTTGCCAAGTGTTATTAGATAGCTGAGTAAGATGTGTAGCACCACATTGAGACTTTCTCCTTAGTGTAATAAAAAGCATTGAACAGGAATTTTAACAGAAATAAATTTTGTATTGCATGAGTCAGTGCTATTAATGCCACCTCTCTGAGGTGCCTGAAGTCCTCTTCTGTGTGTCCACAGTGGTGCATGCACCACTTTAGGGGCCTACTGTTCACTGAGACCTGCCCAGACCAGTGTAGGTGAGTAAGGCTCATGTTTAGAACCTACTGTTCACTAGTTGTATTGTATCTTGATTTTACCTTTTCTTACCAAGATCATAGTATTTTTAAAGAAGTCACAAGAAAATACCTGCTCCAGGGCAGGGTTGCAGGGTGGATGAATCTATTTATTAAAGTTTGAGGATCGACGACATTCAGGAATCTGTTGCTTTATCACTTTCTTTTTTTTCCTCTCTTGGGATCAGTGCCTGCCTGCTGGGCACACTTGTCTGTTCCCTCTTCTAGGGAGAAGCTCATACTGGGTAGGAGCAGGCCCATAATTTTTAAGGAAAGGATTAAGATGAAAGACTCCAACATACTTTATCTACTCTGTTGTCAAGCAAGACATTCCTCCCCCTCACAGGACATAAGGAACAACTTCTAAAAGTCACTGGGAGAAAATTTTAGCAGGAACAGGAAAAATAATTTGAACCTATGGGTCTTACTTGGATGGATTTATACATATCAACTTCTGGTCTAGAGGTCAAATAATTGAATATATAAAATTGTATTAGTTCCAAGATAACATGAATTATAAAGTACACCAACAATGTAATAAGACATATTGGAGAATTTAAAAAGAAAAATCTACATTAAATATTCATATCACTTAAAAAAGAACCCTAATTTATAAAGTATTAAAATGTGGAGAAAGATAGCCATTTTAGAATTAAAAAACAAACTCTCAAGTCATGGTTTTTACTACTTTAGCATCAACTCATTCCTTTAGAGTCTCATCTATTCATGTTGCTCAAATATTTGGCCTTGGTCTCTCTGTTTATGTGGTTCTGCCTGAATTGCAAAGCCACATAAGGATGTACATCATTTGGGGTTTATTTTTTCTTTTGCATATTTTTTCATTTGCATAATGATATCAGTGCATGGCATTGGGATGAAGTGTGAGCTTTGATACTGTCTGTTAGCATGGCATTGGGCCAAGTTCCCAATTGGCCAAACTCCTTTCCTTTCTGGAAAACACACACACACACACACACACACACACATACACGGCACCAAAGAAAAACTAACTCATCCTTTGTTATCAGCTGGATGTTTGGATCTTTGCCTACATGTAGAATGTGAGTTATTTGGACTGTACTTTTGGTGAATGCTTTTACCTGCATCAAAGTCACTTCAGTGGCCTGGACCCAGACCAGACTTTGCATTTCTCTTCTGACCCCATTGAGAATCAAATCTGACCTGAAATTGCATTGTACTAAAAAGAGGTCTATCAGAGGAATGATGGCCCCCAAAAGTTGTTATATTCCCCTTAGTAGAAGGATTCAAGATTTATGTTCTTTGGAAGCGAGTAACAGAGACCACCTTGGGCTAACATAAGTTTAAAATGGAATTTATTAGAAGATTATCAGGGGATTAGAATCAAGATGGAGGCAGGAGGACTGGACTTCGAAAGAGGAAAGAAATCAGGATGGGTCTGCTTGGCTATTGGGGTGCCATTGTCATAAGGATGATTAGTAGTGTGTCACCCTACTTAGGACTCAAAGTCCTGGCATAGAAGAGCCAGTTGGTTGAGCTTAAGTCATCATTTGCTCATCTACAGTGGGGACAGTGGAGCACCTACCAGAGGTCTGCAGGGACCCCTTCAACTTCTGTAGTAAGGGGAGTGGTAGGTCACCCAGTGTACTACAAGACTGCATGCAATAGGGGAAAAACTCAAAAAGAAAATCAGGATGCTGTTACAGAAAGGGATTAGGGGCTGAGGAGCCAAAAATTAGCAAGCAATATTTAGTAAAGAAATTGACCAGCCATCCATGATAATACCATAATGCAGGATTTTTATTGGGCAGGGAATTAGGTAGAAAGACTTGGTCCCTCTGGCTCTAGTAAGACTCATTGGCAAAATGAATATATTGTCTGAGAAATTAGGGTTTGGGCCCCTTAAAGGTAGCCAGGTAAATTTAGATAGTAACACAGTAACATCTCTGGTTTCTGGATTCTATCTAATTTTGGATTCCCTTTGAAGGTTTTCATCTGTAACAGAGTGACCAAATACCATGTCTTATAAAAATTGACAGTCCCAAAATCTTGCAATTCCTTATCAATTTCTCTTTCCCTCTTTCCCATTTCCTGTGATAATACATATCTAAAATCTACTTCAGACAACCTCTTCAAGACTCCCTTAGGCAAAAATAGTCACCTCTTTACTATGTTCCCATAAAGCTCTCTGTACACACCTCCAGCAGAAAATAGATCAAAATTGTATATTATACAGATTGTTTCCTCCACTTGACTGAGAGATCCTTGATGCAGGAAACTTATCTTTTATTGCCATAGTTTTAACATGCAGCCCAGAGACAAGGGGATGAACAAATTGAATGATAAATAAAGGAATAGTGAACTGAGAACTTGCAGGGTTGGATTTTATACTGGTGCCTTCTCTCACAGCCTTCTCAAAAAAGTCCTAACCCATATACTTCTTGGTGCTAAGCAGTGTGAGTATTTGATCTCCTGTCTGTCAGGTGGAACCTTTCTCTGAAAAGCTGAAAGCATTTTACGTTATTGATTTGTTCTTACCAGAGCTGAGCTGTGAGTGGTAAGCAGGCATTTGTTTCTATTATGACTGTCAATAGTATGATTTCAAATCACTTTTATCACAGTGGTTTCAACAGAGTACACCTTTAATTTACAAAGCCAGCTCCCTAGAACTGAACCAAACCAAACCATAGTAAACTATATAGCCTAAGCTTTCAATTAATGGACATTATTACTGAGGGAAATCATCTTCCTTTCTGGTTTAGTTTGTGTGTGCCTGTGTGTCTGCATGTGTCTGAGTATAGAATTCTTAATTTAGATACAAGCAAAAGTTTATACATAAGCATAAAATCCTTTTAAAAAAGAAACAATTCCAAGTAGCACATTTTAGAAAAGAGAGACATTACAAGCAAACAGGGCCACCTTGAATGAGTCAGAAATCTCTTATTTCAAATAGACTGAGAATTGGTTGCATGCCCTCTGAATACTGTTCCTCCTGGTTGGTTCTGCAATCTGTGAAATGGGGAAGATACTAACAGAATGTAATTTTTAGAGCTGTTGTCAGGATTAAATGAATGTGTTGGTTCTTGGCTTACTGTCTACTCTGCATAGGTTCAGACCTGGGTGATAGTAGGGTGAGGGAGGGTGAGCAGAGAGCTCTTCAATGCCATGGATGGTCACACAGGACACCACGAGCATCCCCTCCTTGTTTTCTACTTTATGATATTCCCTATATAAAGGATAAAATGATGAGTGGAATGGGGCCATATGCATCTGTATATTTTGCTTTCTAGTCTGGTTTTATCAGAGTTGCCAAGAGAGGTAACATTCAGAGGTAACATTGATTTCATACTGAAATCAAATTCTTCCTCTTCAGGGTTTAATTATTTGTGACAAAAATACATAGCAAGCTCCTCCTGATCACCACCTGATGGTGTTGGGCTCTATGTGTGGCCCCATGTCTAATTACTGTCCTCTTCATTTATATGTGATTTTATATCATTTTAATGGTTGGAATCCTGTTTCCAGGACAACCAGAAGTTGACCAAGGTCTTGTCTCTAAATAGTCCAGATCCTGCTATAGCCTTGATTCCTCTCATTTTTGTGGTCAAAGTGTTCAGTTAGTTCCATGATTCTGTCAACTTTCCCTCCTTGTGTTCTCTTTCTACACAAGGTCAGACTCACCTGTGAAGTTTCTCTAAATATACTAGTGTAAATCTTGCATTTCTAAGAGCTAACCTTGATAGCTTTCTCTTCTACTACACGATGGATGCCCATTGTGATCAGAACTTCCCAGTGGAAAGGGTTATTGACACAAATTGAATGAAACAGTGCTTAGCACATAGTAGACATTCAGTAAATCTAAGCTGCTATTAATCTCATCATTATTATTAACTCATATCACATTATAGTTATGAGAATTCAATGATAAAAATATATAAAGTATGTTAGCACATTGCGTGGAACATTGTAGGCACTCAATAAATATTAGGTATTGTTAATTAAAGGAGACAAAGCCATAGATTTACTGAAGAAAATGAACCACAGCACCTTCTAGGGTAATTACCTTGGGTCCATACTCTTCCCTTTGGCCCGTGTGTACAATGCAGATGTGTTTTTAGAATGATGCCTCATTATCCAGGGGTACTTCAAAATGCTTGGTCATAAAAAAAAAAAAATCACTTCTATTCCATTACTAAGTCAGAAAAGTAGTGTCATATTGTATGTATTCATTTGAGAGTGATGATTGTGTTTTTACAAGTGGCTGATGACCATTTCCTCCAGCAGAGGTGCTCCGTTCATTTGGACTTGAAACCAGTCCCTCACTGGAAGGCTGCTCTGGCCATCAGCAGGTCTGGTGAGCCTTCCCCCCACTGCTGGCAGGGTGCCATGCCCAGCTGTTCACGCTGTTCCTGCATAAGGACACCTGGCTGGGGTCTTGAGTGGAGGCTAAAGTGCTTCTCTCTCCTTTTGTCTTACTGAAAATTTTCTAGCTTAAGCTCATATCACTTTGCTGGTTTTATAGATGCTGATAACTTTTAACTTTAAAAAATTTTATTGATATTGATTTTAGAGAAAGACAGGGAGATAGAGAAAGATTAATTTATTATTCCATTCGTTTATGCATTCATTGATTGATTCTTGTATGTGCCCTGACTAGGGATTGAACCCAAAGCCTTGGTGTATCTAGATAGTGCTCTAAACAACTAAGCTAACTGGACAGTGTAATGCTGGTAAAATTTTAACCTTTTAAAATGTTTATCATTTCCTTTCTATTGTCAGTTAGCTTTTTGGGGGGCAGGGGGGGGTTAGGAGGTGATTCTATGCTCTTGCCTCATTAGACTATTAATGTACAACAAATATATTCAAGTGTTTTTTTAAATAAAAATGAAAAAAAAAACAATTCTTTTTTGCTTAGTTTTATTTATTTATTTTATTTTTAAAAAATCAGGTAGTTTTCCTTGGTTGCAAGCAGTTGTGTAGTTTGAATAACTTAAGCAGCAAAAAAAAAAAAAAAAAAAAAAATGAGGTTTGAGAGGATGCTGGGTAGTATATGGAATCAGAGAACATATCCTGAGGAAGAGTGGCACTGGTGCCCTCAGCAGGACAGACTTGTGGACAGTCTCAAGGCCCTGGTCATGAGATTACTGAGCTCTAAGTACCTACTGTGGATGTGATGTGAATGGTAGCCCTATCATTGCACAAAGGAAGGACCGTTCTCTTAAACAGTGGTTCTTAACAGGAGGGACTTATCCCCCTCCCACCACCACAGGACACCAAGCAGTGTCAGAGACATTCTGTGTTGTCCTAAGTGGAGAGATGATGCCACTGACATCTGCTACACACAGGACAGTGCCCTACAACAAAAATTGACCTGATCCAAAATGGATTGAAGTGGAGAAATTCTGCCCCAAAGGGAGGGAGTTTAGGTAGGCAAGAACAAAAGCTGTTCATTATATACTTTTCAAAGAGCACATGAGCATTCACATTAATCCAGGAATGAGTGTATGTATATACTTATTTCATTCAGAGTTGGAATATTATGTCCCTGGCCTCTTTTATCAACTTGTCTTTTTTAGCTGAAAAATTAAACATTTTACTTCCTTAGAAGTATAGTCATTGAGATACTGTCTTATCCTTGCACCAACACCCAAAGGCCAATTTTAATTCACTAGAAAAGTCATTTTGATCTTCCACTTAATAGTTATTTGTAACTTGAATGATGTTTATGAAATTAGATTCTTATGTAATGGTCACCATATGAACTATAGAACATATTGATTTGGTAATAAGCTTTAGCTCCATACACAAAGGATCTTATCTTTGAGCTTCCTATCCTGTGTGTAAAAATAATGGGTAAAAACTGTCTTTTGTTTTCTTAATTGGTGGCTGCTGGTGGCTCTGTTGTTTGTCATTGGCAACTAGCCATGTGATTGTGGACAAGTCACTTAATCTCTCTCTAGACTGCAGTGTCTGCAACAGACATAGGAGTATTTTTGAGTAAGCATGAGGGAACAGAAGAGCTCATGTCTGTCCCAGCCCCATAGAATTCTGCGATGTGCATCACACAGGCTGGGAGGTGAGGGCAGGGAACTTTCTGTTTTGGATGGATCTCTTAAGGTTTTAGTAGATACCCCAGTGCCAATTTTTATGTGACTTTTTTTTTTTTGCCAGTATGCCCATAGCAAGATATAATACAGCACTGCACATTAATACATTTGAACAGATTTTAAATGAACTTTCTCTGTGCAGATAGAAGAAAATTAGAACATTGCTAGGGAAGTCCCTTAGCAGACAAGCACATCTGCTGGTGATGTGGCCGTGCTGCAGTTGGGTCCTCAGATGGCACCCCCACGTTCTCTCAGAACAGGAGCAGTATGTTTGCTAAAGGCAAACACAATCATGTTTGAACCTCACCCTCTTCTCTCAATTATAAGGAAATGTCACTGTCAATTCTCTAATGCCACAAATTATCCCAAGTACAAATTCTTTAAAAAAAAAATCAAACTTGGAAGTTTGAAAAGCTATTGGATAGCATAAAAGTTTCTTTCTGCAATCTATAAGCAAACCAAAATTTGACAGCATTTCTCAGTGTTGGTAATGTGCAAAGATATTTATATTTATTACTTGCTAGCAGTTTGGTATATCAGTGTGTAAAGTTGATTTTATTTTTAACTAAACATTTAAAATACAGTATTTCAATTTTTTTTTGCTCTTGTGACAAAAGTAACTTTTGTTGCCCAGTGAAATTATCTGTGCTCAAAAACTCAACCTAAATTAATTTCTATTGGCAAAATACATTTTTAAATATTATAACTGCTTATTTTGGGAAAATTAATATTCCCTGTGAATGAATATTTTAACCAAAATGTGGTAAGTTTATTAATAAGCCTGAGAGGGGAGGAAATTTAACTTAAAAATGTGTTGACATTTTGCTTGATGGTTACCTTACATATCAGTAATTATATCTGGGATTTCTAAGAAACATACGCATTTACTCAATCGCTATCCATTAATCTAGAAAATGTCCTGTCTTCAAGTGGTCCAAAAAATAAACAAACAAAACAATGCACATCTAATTGTTATGAATGTTAACCCCCTGTGTACTCTGCAGTATGAAGGCTGGAATTAACTGGATGGTAGGTACTTATTATGTATATCTTTCTAGACCTTTTTTTTTTTTTTTTAAGATGAAAGGATGGCCTAAACATCCTTAGTTCTAATGTCAGTTTCTCTATGAAGCCTTCCCTGTGCCAACAGCTGTGGACACTCCTTTATACTGCACCTCATTGTATTTCTCATTTCTCCATCTTTGGCAATCTAGTGTTATTGCTATTCCTCTTACCTACTAGACTGAGGTTCCCTGTTCAATATCTCTTGGTTGTTTCAACTTCTTCACATACAAATTGTGTAGCTTGGTCCTTTGGAACTTCAGGATGATGATTTGATACAGCAAAAAGAATGAAGCTTTGTTAAGTTGACAACGTAGGTTTTAAATAGTTTGGTTAGTGTCCACTGGAATTACATTAGAAGAGAGGCTTATGAGCTATCCTTGAATGTAAACACTTGATGGTAACCTCCCACCATTTCTTCAATGTTGGAAACAGGATTTGTGCTTCAATTTGATCCTTGTAGAGTCTAATCCCTCATTGGTCCTGGAGGAAGGACTGAAAGTTCCTTTGGATGGTGATTATTTCCTCACATCACTTTCATGAAGAGATGGTGTAGATATGATTAAAAGTGGGTAAGGGCTCTTGAGTTTGAAAGACCAGAGTTCAGGCTCTGGTTCTACAGATGTCTAGATGCAAGACTTTCAGCAAGTGTTATAGCTCTATGAGTTCCCTGTTTCTTATCTATAAAATAATGATACCACTCTCCTACATGTTCCAGTGATTAAACATTTAGTGCTTGTTACCTGCTATACAAATCATTTTATAATAATAGTTCTCACTATGTTATTGTGAGTCAAATGGTAGTGTCTAGGGTTCTGGGAAGTAGGCTCATAAGAAAAATATTTCTACCCATCCTTTCCCCCATATCAATGTCATCTGAAGTTGACTTTGCTTGTTTCCTGTTACTTGCTGTTACTTGCCCTTATTTTTCAATCACTACCTTAGCATTTCCTCCCTTTCCTTCCAGAATAAATAGACATATTATGGTTCTACAGATTTCCTTTCTTCATGAGCACAGAGAAAGGTGCTGGCTAAAATTATTTTAGAGCCCTGGCTGGTGACACAGTGAATAAGGCACTAACCTGTGAACCCAAAGGTCGCTGGTTTGATTCCCAGCCAGGGCATGTAACCAGGTTGAAAGCCAGGTCTCCAGCCAGACCCTTAGCTAGAGGCAGGTGAAAGGCAACCATACATTGATGTTTCTCTCCCTTTCTTCCATTCTCTCTGGAAATACTGAATAAAATCTTTAAATAAGTAAAATAACTTAAGAAATAGCATCTTTGTACAAAACTGACAACACCAGAAACACCCAATAAATTTGAGATTGATATCATTTAGCTAATCCTAAACACATTTTTAAACCGAAATATCTGAAGTAAAATACAGTAGGAACTTCATAGGTGAGTAATAACGACACCTGTCTTCACATTATTAGGATCAGTAGAATTTAAGTCTCATCACTCTTTAAAATTAAAAAAAAAAATTATTGATGTTTAGAGAAGGGAGGGGGTAGAGAGAGACAGACAGAGACAGAGACAAAGATGGAGACATTGATTTGTTCAACTTAATTATGCATTCATTGGTTGATTCATGTATGTACCCTGACTAAGGATCAAACCCACAACCTTGATGTATCAATACAATGCTCCAGCCAGCTGAGCTACCCAGCCATTGCTAACTTTCATCTTTTAATGATGATGACAATAACAACCATTGGCTGGGGTTTTTGCTATGAGGTAGAAACTATTATCTTCACACTACAGGTGGCCAGACTCCAGAGGACATACATGTTTTGTGTCTGGTTCTATCCTTAGACCTGGGCATATAAAGGTAGATAAGACTTAGTCCTTACCTGCAAGGAGCTTACATACTAAAGGAAAAGTAGAGCACAGAGGAGCAGGTTACAGTACTATGAGAAAAATGGCTACAGAAGTGGTTCAGATACCAAGAACAGAAAGGACTCAATTTGGTCTGTTTCTTAAGAATCAGCAGGAAGTGGCAATTGGCATGGATTTTGGAGACTAGGTCAAATTTCTATAGCAGAGAAGCCTAAGTGATAGGCAAAGGGAACTTGGAAGAACTGTAAGAACAAGGAGTAGGTGGTGGAGGAAAGGTGGTCCTGGAGATGAGAACAGTGGAGTTGTAGAAAGTTAAGGTGGACCTGTGAGTGTGTGGCCTGTGAGGACTGAAGGTATGAGGTTAGGGCCTGAGGCCATCATTAGTGATTCTGGAGAGCAGTTGTGCCTGAATGGCAGAGGGAAGAAGCCAACACTGTATTTGGTTGAAAAGACCATGAACATTGGATGTGCAGAAGATTATTTCAGGTATTTTTGTGGTTGGTATTTTTTTTTAAGTTTAGCATGGGTGAGCACACTTTTAATTGTAAGAAAGAGGAAACTAAGAATTAGTAAGGGAATCAATAGACAGGGAGATACTGAATGCCCTAACTTGTATGGTTCAGTGGATTAAACACTGGACTGTGACCCGAGAGGTCAGCAGTTCAGTTCCTGATAATGGCACATGACTGGTTGTGGGCCAGGCCCAGTTGGGGGCATTCGAGAGGCAACTGATTCATGTTTTTCTCATGCATCAATACTCTCCCTCTTTCTTTCTCCCTTCCCCTTTCTCAAAAAATAAATAAAATCCTTTAAAAAAAAATTAGGGAGGGATTGAAGACAAAAGGGAAGGAAGAGAGTTTCCCTGAGCCATAGAAGACAAAGTGGTGAGAAGTATTTTATCATGTGTTGTGTGAGATTTGAATGCTTAACTGTAGACTATATTGCAAAGGAAAGCATATTTTGGACAGAAATACTTAGAGCCTAGGATAAAGAAAACAATGGTTAACGTGTCTAATCCTAAACAGTTTAATCCTGCAATTGCATTCTCCCTACTGAGGTTTCACTTTCGCCTGATTCCTCTTTCCTAAACTTACCTTCGTTCCCCTTACTTTCTCGATGCCGGCCACTTCTGACTGACCCCTCAATTGTTTTCTATTGACTCCCAGCTTTTCCTTTGTTCTTGGGCCTTCCAGTCTTGGCTGCCCAGTCTTGACTCAAAATTTAATGCAGGTGAATCCATCTGTAATGATCGGTTTTCTTGGTGGGGCTAGGTCTTGGTTTTTCATGTGCTATCCTCACTGCAGGCTCTCTGTTCTTAGCCCAGTGGATACCTTGTGACCATCCTGGTGGAATCATGGGATATAAAAAAGGGCACAAAATTTCCAGAAAGGAGGAGGAGAACTATTTAAAAAAGGACACAGTTGGAATAGCATAGAATATAGAAAGAACAGTTCATCTTCAAAAAGCCAGCCCAGGGCAGCAGTGTGGAGTGTATCTGCTACAGAGGGAAGAAGGCTGATAAACTCTTAGTACAGGTTTCTAGGCAGGACAGAGGGACACCAGGGAGAATGGTGCATGGAAATAAATGAGAATCAGCAAAGGCTATTTATGAGGAGCATGCTGGAGCAAGGAAATCAGCCACCATCACACGTTTGGCAGAGACTTAAAGGCAAGCATGGGGGTAGCAATTTTACAGAGGATAAAAGGGGAAACTTCAGGTGGCCCTGACTGGAAGTGGTTGGCATGGGGGTCCTGGAGCCCATTTAACTAGAAGCAGGGCATTTTATGTGATGGGTTGGTCCCAGGTTGGAAGCTGGGGGCAAAAATTGGGGAAGCTGGCAGTTATTGATGAAGTCCTGACCATTCAGGGTTACTTACTTCTAAGAAGGTTGTGGTTTGATTGCCTGGGCTGGTTACTGCCGGCTGTGGGTTGGCGTTTTGTTTTTATATATGGCCTGTCCATTGTGCCTAGTATCATCAGTTCCTCATGGGCCAGAGTTGCCGAGGTCATTTTTGGTTTATGTGTGTATTGTATTTTGTAGGCCATGCTTTGACTTACAGCCTGGTCAGATCTGGATTATAACAGAACTCTGCACTGTTCCAGGCAGCTGTACACCAGTACACTATGTTTGCTCAGAGGAACTACGGGGGCTGGAAACTACAGAAAACTGGAAACAATATTTTTAGAGATGTTAACTTTTATGGAAACATTAAAAGTACCACTCAAAATGCCTTTCTTTTGTGTTTACTCAAATATAGTTCTCAAAGCAGCTGCAGCTTTCAGAGAAGCCTAATTACTTTCATGCACCACAAACAGTCGATAGAGCATTGGGAGAAGTCAGAGCTATACATTTATATTACTTGAGGGAGAACATTTGGCCTTAGAAATATTAATGCAGCCTCCTATCTCATACTGTAGGAATAACTTTTATGTGTGAAGTACAAGTTGACTGACTTTCCGACCCACCTGAGAATGTGGCCTTGGGAGAAGTATTTGCACATTGCCTGACTCTGAGTTCTTAATTTTAGAGCTCACAGCTTAAAGAAAGAACAGTGTATTCCTAAAGGAGATGTATTTGGTTGCTCCTCATCTTTGTTCATAGAGAGGTCAATAGCATGGAGGAACAGGAAGTCACACATGGCATCAGTCATTTCCAGTTAACAAAGCTTCAGTGTACTCCAAAAAATACTTCTATATCACTAAATTAATTATTATTTTCATTGAGCAAATGAAAGGTTACCAGTGGAGAAAGATAAAATAGATAAACCGGCAGCGGGGAATACTGACTGAATATTTTTCACTATTTCCAGGTTTGCTATTCTGTTCGAAATTCCAAATGCCTTTCTTCAGTAATATGGGTTCATATATAAATTAATGTGCCAGGGAAAATTATTATAGAAAAGTATTATGTCACCTGGGGCTAATGATGTTATTTATAATATTGTAAGATGGTATCAATCCAGAGTAACTTAATATGTTCCTTGGGCTAGTTGGCATCATAAGGATAAAAGAAATAGTCTCCTATCCCTATTTCTGTCCTAAAATGGTGTTGCCTGTGGCGTCTAGGGTGCGAAGTGAGAGAATACAACTAAGTTTCACTGACTGCAGGTTACTATGAGAGACCAACTCACAGTACACATTCTGGTGGAACAGAAGAGCACAGGTGCCGTCTGCTTCATGAGTGCTCATCTGGCCTCCCTGCACTTGGAGAAGGGTTCTGGTCTTTGATAGGCAAGCTGCCCATTGTCTCCTGAGCCATGATTTGAGGCCAGGCTTTGGTATTGCTGCATCTTGCTTTCCATGCCAAGCACAGCCACTGGGACCTTTTCTGTAGCCATCACAGCAGGGTACCCCAGGTGTATCCCTAGGGAGCACTCTGAGTCCTGCCAGGGAGGGGGTTGCACTCTCAACAATTCAGGCCACTCTCCTACCTACACATGATGCCTTCCCTTCTTAAAGAAAATAGTTCTATTGCTCTGTAAGGCTACCTAACTGCTCAGAATAAATACTGCATTTCCAGCCCTCCTTGCTTCTAGGTATGGCTGTGTAATTAAGTTTTGGCCAGGGAGCATGAGTAGAAATGTGATGTACAACAACTAGATTAGTTCCTTATTGGTTGGAGGCCTGCCCTTCCTCCATCCTGCTTCCTAGACAGTGGCCGAGATGGCTGGAGTGCCATCCTGGGCCACAAGAATAAGGGGTGGTGGAACAGAAAAATAGGCTATTAGCTTGGGGTTTAGATGATTGATTGCAGGGCCAGTGCCAAACCAGGTCTGGTCTAATGATCCCTAGATTTATCCAAGAGAATAAAACCATGTTTGTTTAAGTCACTGCTATTTTGCTCTGTGTGTGGCCATGTAGTTAAATAGTTTTACCTGATTTCTAACTAATAGGCCATATATATTCTTTACATCTCCTTCAGAATCTCAACAAATTATTGTGTCATAAATACACAATATATACATTATATATACGAGATCTGTCCAGAAGGTATACAGCCATGTAATATGAAAAATAGAGACATTTACTGTTGAAGATGCAAAATACAAGAAATATTATATGTAGGACAATGACACTTAAGTCCCCTTCAAAGTAGGCACCTGGGGACCTCACACAGTTCTTCCAATCACCATCAGCTGCCCTGCTTTATTTTCCTGAATCTCATCCATGGTCTGAAATTTCTTCCTTTTCAAAGGTGATTTTAGTTTTGGGAAAAGCCAAAAGTCACAGGGTACCAAATCTGGGCTATAGTGGGGATGAGTCACCTGGGTGATTTGATGCTTTGCTAAAAATCTTTGCAGGAGACATGATGCATAACTAGGCATGTTGTCCTGATGAAACTGACCATCACCAGTTGCCCATAGCTATGGCCTGAATCATCCACATAAGTTTCTGTGGAGGAATGTTCAAGCTTAATGAAAAATTTGATGCAGATTCATTGCTTGACTTGCTCTCATTTTGAATGTGACAGCCACACAGTACACATATTCACCCAGGAACATCTATCTATCACCCCCACTGACTCCTGAAGTTGTCAGTGTTCATTCACGCACATTCCAGTCAACTCTCCTTGGCTACCAGGTTACATCTATGTTGATCACACACAAACCATTCTTATTATATTACCAATGGCTGGACTTTCTCATTCCATAGTTTTGATAGGCCATAAACAGTAAAAACGTTATAAGAATACTTCTAATTTATGGGTCATTTAGTTAAAGATAAATCACGTTAACAGCCTTTCATTAAAGGATAGGTTTAAAACCTGATTTTCCTTTCCCTTTCCCTCTCTTAAATTCTAAAAAGAGCATGTCGGAAGCTGTTTTGATTGACACATAGATCTTGTTATCAAAGTCACTGTAGTTACCCAAATTGATTCCTTTTAAATCATTTCAATATGGTCGCAGTAAATGTTCCTGTTCTTCAACCTTATCAAACTTGTTCTTTTCCAAAACCACATAATTTGCAGGGCTTTCAGAAATGTTGGCTGTTAAGTACAGCCAGGCTATTCTTCTCCAAAGAGCACAAGTTAGAGTGTTCAAAATTGAATAATTCCATTATGGAAAGCACTCTCCTCTGCAGTGTATTTGAGCAAACTAAAGAATGAATCTCAGAAGGCTCATTTCCTTTCTGTTTGCCATTTCATCTTGTTGCCTAGCATAGCACATTGAAGAGTTACTAACTAGTCCTCCAAAATGTGGGGAGGGCCAAATGAAGTGTACCTGGGTTTGAAATTGCCTTTCTCTACTGATTAAACTCCATGTGCTAGTTATTGTGTGTGTGTGGAAGGGTTTGTAGCAGGTGAATGTATACAGCTCTGTGGCTGTTTTTTCCTGTCAATGTTTTTGGGGAGTTTGCTTGGAACCAGTTCCCATTTTAGGCCTCCTTGCTGTCAAAATAATATAAACACTAAGGAAGGAAAATATGTCTCACTCCATCAAACGCATCATTTTTCTCAAAGAATGCCTCTAACTAGGTTCTTAAAGTTTTAAGTACAGAAAAGGCAGGCCTCAGAACCGGAGCTTCAAGCTGGTGTAGATGGGGGTGAGGGCAGATGGAGAGAATAGGGAGCAAACTCCTCTGGAGTCTGTCAGAGATCCACTTGACTTTTCAGAGTTGGTGAAACTGTCTGGAGTTTGTTATGGAAAATATGTTTAGGTGGTTTAGTGTGTGTGAACACGTGTGCATTGTTATGCTCTGTTTTTCAGTCTTGTTGGGAAGCTCAGACTCTCAGCAAACTTGTTAGGGATTTGTTTCACGTCATGAGGGCTGTACATATTCTACCTTTGGCTTACAACATTTTAGGTGAATGTACTCCCATTGTCCTTTTTTTATAGGGTTTAAGTGAACCTCTGTGATAGAAATCAAATTAAATGCTTCCTCCTAGAAGCCTTCCTTAATTCCCTCAAGGCTTGCTGAGGGGCTCTTTTTCTGTGATCCTATGCTTTAGGTCATCTGCCAACTGGGCTATGTCCATTGGACTGTTCCTAACTTGAGAGCAGGAGCTCTTCCCCATTCCTTTTTGGAGCTATAGTGCCAGTTCTGTGTATGGCACATAGTAAATGCTCAGTAAATATGTATTGAAGTAATATATTTTCCTGGAAGGGCTTATTGACTTGTAGAATAAAAACTTAAGGTGTGTGCATAGAAGTTGCAAAACAACTATCTGCTGACTGTATTTCCACTGCTTAAGTAATGCTCTGTTGCAAAGAAGACACCTCTGAAAGGCTCATCAATGGCTTAAACCATTATTTCTAACATTTAAGTAATTTTCTGTAAGTCATATATATTACCCTAATTCCTCCTCAGTGTCTGGACTCAGTGAAAAATAAACAATAAATTGATAACTGCTTGAGAATTACTAGAAGAAACAGCACATTGTCCCTGGAGGTAGAATGTAGAGGTGAACAATAAGAAGCATTGCTGATTTTCTATTGTGACCATTATTGACAACACCTACAGTGTGAATTTAGATTAAGTTTTGAATCAGTGATGCAGTGAACCTGTGAGTACATTGTTTGAACTAGAGTCCTGTTGTATGTTAAGAAGGCTGGTGGCACAGTTGATAGGTGGTGACCTGCGAACCCAAAGATCGCTGGTTCGATTCCCAGCCAGGGCACATAACCAGGTTGCAAGTCAGGTCTCCAGCCAGGTCCATAGCTGGAGACAGGTGAAAGGCAACCATACATTGATGTTTCTCTCCCTCTCTGCTCTCTGCCTCTCTCCCTCCCCCTCTCTCTGAAAATAATAAATAAAATCCTTTAAAAAATAAGTTTTTCTTTCAACAGACTTGTATATATGTAGGTTCTTGGTGCATCACTGTTAACCTAGGCTTGCAAGCCCAGAAACTCCAGTTTATACATTTACCAAGAGCTGAGGAGGGTCAAAGCCATGGACTTATACTTACCCTACTCATAAGATGATGAATTAGAACACAAATGTGTTCATTCTCCAGGTGAAATATAGCTGCCAAATTACATTGATGTTATCTGGTCAGTAGTTTCTCCAGTGAGAGAGTCTCAGTGGCAAATGAAATGAACAATCAGAAATAGATTGTTTTGGTGAGGGTGTGAGGGAAACAAGTAGTATCATAAGTTTAAATTGCTACAACCTCTTTGGAGGGAATATTTGGCAATATCAGATAAAAATCCATGTATCCTTTGCCCCATGTGGGCAAAGACAAGAATAAGAGTGTTCCTTGTAGCATTATTCATGAATAGGAAGAAATCTAAATATCAAAAGTGAACTGGTTGGATGACTTATGGCATAGTATTTATATGATATAGAACTGTGATGTTGGTAAACAAAATGATGTGGATGTATAATATGGAGAGTGACTTCCAAGATATGTCACTGGGGGGGGAAATGAAAGATAAAGAAATATGTATATAACAGGCTTCTTCCAATTGTATTAACATAAAGGAACACACTCATATTCATGTTACTCTGCAAAGTATGTTTCTGAAATGTAGCAAATGAGTCTCTGTGACTGGAAGGACTGGAGTGGGAGAAAGACTTGTTTTTCACTAGATGTGTTTTGCATCTATTTGAATATGTTACCCTATGCTTTCATGAATTATGTTTTCTATGAAAAAAAGTTTAAATGGCATTCAAATAGTTTCTTGTGGAGTTTTGTGGAGTTTAACATTAGCACCAAGGCAGGTGGTCTTTTGGCAAAGCATGACCACTCTCCAGAGTCACTTGTCAACCAGATCTCACCCACCCCACAGAGCAGTGTCTCAGGATAATGTTTTTCTCACTCTTTTCTGGACTTGCTCAGACATTGTCTTTCATTTGTGATATCATCATATTTATGATTAGTCCTTTCTGTAGCTGAACTTCAGTTTCTAGAAGGGAACGTGGGAAGCAAGAGTCCCATAAGCAACACACTAGCCACTTCTTCGGCTAGTGTGACTTTGGTGTCAATTCTGTCACCAGGGGGAGCTTGTTGAAATGAAGAGTCCTGGGTCCAACCCCAGAGAGTCTGATTAATTAGTCTGTGATGGATTAGGAAACTCCAGCCTGGGAGCTTCTGAAGTAGGTGATCTGTATATAGCCCCCTTGCTCTCTTTTCCCCTCAGCCCTGCTGAAAAGTTTAGAGTGGTGTTCTTCTGATCTTGTCCCTAGGTTTTAAAGTCATTTAACTATGTGTGTCCTTTATTGATGTCACATATTTTAAAGAAATCAGTAGTAAATTATTAACAGCTCCATCCATTCTGTACCAGTTGCTCTTTAGTAGATATGGAAAGAAAGGATATATGACCAAGTTCAGCTTCCTCAAGGGCTAATGGAATGGTGCCTCCAAGGTGCCTAACTTGTAATGAAGCCCAGACTATTTTATGCATACTCATCTCAGGCTAAATCCTTCTTGGTCCACATGGATGATGGAGGATAGTAATAAGTCCTTAAAAGTGAGGAAGAAAGAACATTTGAGTTAAGTTATGGGCAGCTGACCTTTGATTTTAATCAGAACTATTTTTAAATGGAAATAGGAAGGGGGAGGAATGACAGGAGAGGGGCAGATGGGGAAAAAGAGAAAGGCAGGTGAAGTGCATGGGCTTTCGAGTCGAGCTGGTTTGACTCCTGATAGAACATCGAACCTTGACAAACTGTGTAATGTTGGACATGGACTGGAATGTCTGTGTGTCAAGGCTTTTAAATATGGATAAAACACACCACATTACCATAGTCCAAAGATAAAAATGAAAGAATATATGTAAACCGCTTAACACACTATTTGGTATTTATCAAAGCTCAATAAATGGTGGCTAGTTATTTTAGTAAAGGAGCAGGAAATAAAGACAAAGATAATCTCATGGGCTTGTCAATCACTTCCTTTGGCTCCGTGGACTCTTTAGTTAAGAGAACTGAGTAGCAATCCCAAATCTGCGTGGGGTAATGTCCTACATGACTTGATTGAACCATTAAGTACCTCAAGCCTCAGTTTCTCCATTTGTGAAATGAGAAAGATGAACTACATGGCCTCTAAGAGCTTGCTTATTTCCACTGTTGTTTTAACTCTAAACTCTAGGGCCAAGGCAAAATGTTTCTTAAAATTCCTTTATCCCAGTGAATATCAGGTAATTACTTTTCTTGTGTGGAGCTCAGATGGAAAGAAGTCTTTTCTCTAAATTCGCAATCCTAGGCAGGATGTTTGCATGCCTTAATCTCTAGCTGACTTCCCTTAGCAGCAGGTGAAGTTGGTTGAATTAGAGCACATTGACTATTTTGATGAGTAAATTGTAAATCACAGGAACCATCAAGTAGATTAGGCAGAGGATATTTTACAGGATTGCCAATTTTCCACTCTGACACTTTTTTTTTTTTTAATTTTTATGTGATCTGGAAACAGAGTTCTCTGTTGTATCATTAATGATGCTACTGTGTAGCGTAAGAGGTATTTCAGGTGATTTTCTGCTCTCTTTAGTGCCCTCATGTTTATTTAAATCCCAGCTATGTCTTACGAACCAGCATTCTTCAAAGTGTGTTTCATGGAACACTTTTCTCTGAAGGTATTTCTTGAGAAGAAAGTTCTTTTGGTTTAAGATGTGTGGAAAATGTGGACACTAAATTGCCCTCCTTGAAGAATCCCAGTGCTATTAGCATATTAAAGGCTTTAAGCTGTCCCCCAGAAAAGAAGTGAAACCATACCTTCCAGACTTACTTAAATTTTAATATTTTTTTTTTGCCTTTTTTATTGTTGTTCTTTTATAGTTGTCCCAGTTTTTCTCCCATTGCTCTCTCCTGCCCTGCCCAACCCTGCTCCCAGTCAATCCTCACACCCTGTTGTCCATGTCCATGAATCATTTATATCTATACATGTTGCTTGACTAGACCCTTCCCCTTCTTTCCCCCCTTATCCCCTCCACCTTCCCCTCTGGTCACTGTCAGTCTGTTCCTTGTTTCCATACCTTTGGTTCTATTTTGCTCATTTGTTTGTTTTGTTCATTAGGTTCCTCATAGGGGAGATCATAAGGTATTTGTCTTTCACTGCCTGGCATAATGTCCACCACTTCCATCCATCCTGTTGGGAAAGGTAGACTCCTACCTTTTTTACTGTTGTGTAGTAGTCCATTGTATACATATACCACAGTGTTTTTATACAGTTATGTACTGATGAATTTTTAAGTAAAAAAAAAAAAAAAAAAAAAAATAGAAAAACAACTGTAAAATATCTCAAAGTAATTTTTACAAACCCGGATTAGGGAATATTTTCATAGACTGTAAAAGGGCTCTAGGTAATTGATTCTGCTCTATTGCTTGTGTACCACTCCTAAAAGAAGAAAAAGTAGGTTGCTAGAAGGTTTGTTTTGAAAAGCAACTGGAGCTAGGACTTCTGTGTCTAAGTGTTAACTTTAAATTGAGATATTTATTTGAGTATCAGGGCTAGTTTAATTTGTAGGTGTGCTCTGTTGACTTGGAATTGACAGATCTTTTTTGCCTTCACTGCAAGACTTTGTGAACCTCAGGGTTTCATTTAAATATTTTGCTACAGAATGTGTAGATAGCTATGGGTCAGAATGAAAAATAACAGCATTGGTGTTCATAAATATATAATTAAAATTGTGCATGAATAACCCCAGGGGGGAATACCACCATGGCCATATCATGTAAAAGATTTTCAGTAGAACTCCCAACAAAATACATCTGTGTCTGGTTCTAAAAATTGCTCTCTGAAGATTAGAAAGAGACTTATCAGAGCCTACACATTTCTGATTATGCATGAATACATTGTTGCAAAGTTTCAGGAACATTGGAGTCCTGGGTACTTTTTGCTACAGCTTAGGGAGAAACTTGTTTCAGAATTAGGTCTAGACACAGCTTCAGCCAGTTCTTATATGAACTGTTATCATATTTAATGACAAATAGGAATAGTATCCCTCTTTAGTTTTTCCAGCTCAACTAGTAGCTGTAAATGTTATTATTATTATTTTTTCTAAACTTGGCAAAGTAAGAGTGAAAGGGTTGTAGTATAATGGCTTTGCTGGTGCTTGAAGTGATGCAAACCTAAGATGAAGGCAGCAAATGCAGAAAAAAATAAATTCAAAATGATTTGTTTTGATTAGGTTTATGAGCTCATGTATTTATTTCAGTGGAGTGAGACCAGGAACCAGGAATAATCAGATAGCATCTTGCCTAAAAACAAACACATACAATCCCGGAGCATTAGGGCATTGCTAGCTGTTACATTGCAAGGATCTTCATTTAGTAAGCAATTGTAAAAATAAAGACAAAGGAAATGGTCTGGAGCTTTGTGGATAATTAGCCAGCATTCCACAGAAGTGGAAATGCACATTTTGGATCACAGTTGTCCAATGGAATGCAGTCTTTAATGTCTTTCTCTTTTTCCATGTTAGATGAACACATGTAATTAGAGGAAATAATGGGTTCTAATAAATGTTTGGTCCTAGACAAAATGTTTGAATTCTTTAATCTCCAGTCAACCTTATTTAACTTAAAATAAGAGTACATGTCAGACGGAGCAGTGACTAAAGGATGCCATGATTGATTCTATACCTTTGTGGTGTCTGAAACAGATTTACAAGGAGCTTCTTTGGTGGATGCCAGTAATGGGCAGTGATGTACTGATAAATGTTTACTAACTGGCCCTTAGAGGGAAAACAAAAACAAAAACAAAAAAACCTAGATATGCTGCACTAGCAGATTTGGGGATTTCTGTTGGTTTAATGCTCCTTCCACAGCTAATTTTAGGTTATCATTCTGACATCAACAGCCTCTCAAAGTCTGGAAATTTTTTAAAAAGATTTTCTTTATTATTTTTAGAGAGACGGGGAGGAAGAGAGGCAGAGAGAGAGAGAAAGAGAAACATCAATGTATGGTTGCCTTTCACCTGCCTCCAGCTACAGACCTGGCTGGAGACCTGGCTTGCAACCTGGTTATGTGCCCTAGCTAGGACTTAAACCAGTGACCTTTAGGTTTGCAGGCTAGCCCTTATCCACTGTGCCACCAGCCAGGGCTCGAAGTCTGGAAAATTTAACAAGCAGTTTTCATGAGCAAGTGAGGGCTGCCCCAGCACACTTGGCTAGAATTCCTTTTTTTTTTTTTTAAGATTTTTTATTCATTATTTCTAGAAAGAGGGGAAGGGAGAGAAGCAGAGAGGGAAAGAGACATCAGTGTATGGTTGCCTTTCACCTGACTCCAGCCAGAGATCTGACTGGAGACCTGGTTTGCAACCTTGTTATGTGCCCTGACTGGGGAATCGAACCTGCGACCTTTGGGTTCGCAGGCCAGTGCCTTACCCACTGGCTAGAATTCTTAACCCTCGGTCACTTTGTAAGGCCACTTTTGCAGATACCTATAAAACCCTTGAAGGCCCTGGATATTGACTTTTGAAAATGACTGGGCTTTGTGATCTTTAAATCCTATTTATTTATTTATTTATTTATTTATCATTTTTAGGGAGAGGGGAAGGAAGAGAGGGAGAGAGGCATCAATGTATGATTGCCTTTCATCTGCCTCCAGCTACAGATCTGGCTGGAGACCTGGCTTGCAACCTGGTTAGGTGCCCTGGCTGGGAATGGAACCAATGACCTTTGGGTTCACAGGCCAGTGCCTTATCCATGTTTCCACCAGCCAAGTCCTAAATCCTTTTTAGGTACTAGGTTTATAACCCTTTCTCAAGAAGTGTTCATGAGACAGAATGCATTGTAATTGTGTGTTACGATGTGTTAAAAATTGATACTAACATTATTTGTTGTTCCTAATATTTTCTAGAGAGCTAGTGATTTATCTGGGATACTTTTAGCACAGAGATAATTTGTTTATAGTATCCAAAAGTGGATTTAGGAGAAAGCAAGTGATCTAACACACTAATACCTGGTGATACTTTTGTTCTTTGAGCAAGGAGCCATAGCCAGATGAAATCTTTAAACATGACAAGAACTTTGCAATACGGCAAGTGTCTTTAACACAAGACATGCTATCATCCAGGGGAGTGGTTAGCAAATAATTCCCTGTCAACTGAATCCTACCCACTTACTATTTTTATGTGGCTCATGAGCTAAGGATGGTTTTTAACATTTTCAATGTTTAAAAAAATCAGAAGAATAATAATTTGTGACACATGAAAATGATAGTTTCAGTGATCATAAATCAAGTACTATGGGAATGCAGCCTTGCCCTTTCATTATTATTGCCTATTATCTATAACATCATGTCACGTCTGGCTGCTTTCATGATATACCAGCAGGGTTGAGTAGTTGCAGTAGACTCTATGGGGCCTAAAGAAGCTAAAATATTTACTGCCTCTGATCCTTTACAAAAAAAATGTGCTAACCTGTGATCTAGGCAGTCAAGTCTCATAGTCAAGTTCTCTACAGTAACTGAACACGAAGCAATAGGAAAGCCTAATTGAAAAGAGTTGCATAAAGAAAAGGAGCGATGAGAAACAACTTGTGAAAATTCTTAAAATATGAATGTTGCAGTGTTATTTATAATAGCCAAAATATGGAAGTAGCCTTAGTGCCCATTAGTAGATGAGTAGATAAAAAAGCTGTGGTACATTTACACAGTAGAATACTACTCAACTGTAAAACAAAGGAAATCTAATCCTTTGTGACAGCATGGATGGACCTGGAAAGCTTTATACTAAGTAAAATAAGCTGGTCAGAGAAAGAAAACTGCCATATGATTTCACTTGTGTAATGTAATGACCAAAATAAATAACAAAGAAAATAGAAACAGACTCATAGGTGGATAGCAGACTGACAGCTCTCAGAGAGGAGAATATTTGTGAAGATTGGTAAAAAAAGTGAAGAGATTAAACAAACAAACAAACACCCCAGACACAGACAACAGTATGGTAATTACTAGAGGGAAAGAGGGGTTGGGGAGGTGGTAGAGGGTAAAGGGTGATAAATGGTGACTGAAGAAGACTTGAGTTGCGGAGAGGGGTGAACACACAATACAGTGTACACATGATGTGTCATAGAATTGTTCACCTGAAACCTACATAATTTTATTAATCAGTATCACCCAATAAATTCAATACAAAAAAGAAAATTCTTAAAATGTGAAAAATAGTAAGAAGGATAAAGAATCTCTCACATGACCCAAATCACCTCCTTTTAGTTTCTTTTATAACCTAATAGGAAGCAAGTTGTCTTCTGGTGCTTTCTTGGGTTGATGGGTTCTGATTTAGGTGGTTTCCTGATGCAGGGGCCAAAGCCTAGCTCAGTCACTTTCTTGATGTAAGGCCTTGAATAAATTTCTTCAACAGTTTTTGTCTTCAGTTTTCTCATGTGTAAAATACAGAATTGTTCTGATAATCAAGTAAAGTATTTAAATTGGTTAGCACAGGATCTGACACATAGTAAGCATATGCTATATTTTACTTTTTGTTTATTATATTTGTACAACTCAGAGCCTTCCATACAAGTACATATTTATCTTTTGGGTTTAGCTTTTATTTTTTAGCAAATAGAAATAAATATTTTATTTGATTGTGTCTTTACATATAATAAAAATTTTTTCACCCCCACATACTCTATCTCCCATAATTATTTTTAAATGAAACTCATCCTAGTGTTATAGTCTTAGCCAATATTTAAAACTTCAGGCTGGTGAAGAGGTTAAGTGTCCCCATTTATTTATTTTTTCCCCCAAGAGGAAACTGCCTTGCAGTAGAATCAGTTCTGGTAAGGGGAGAAACTTACTTTGGTTGTGAAGGCCGTACAAATGTTTTATAAAAATTCTTTTCTGTTACAGTATATATGCTTATGAAATTTAAACATACCTTCAGGGAGAAAGACTCTCCCATTGTCCCAGTACCTCCTCCACAGCCTACTCTGATGATGGCATTTGCCAGATACACATTTACTCCTTCAACAACTATTTGTACCTCCCCCTACACAAACATCCTTTAGGTACAGACATTGCTTTAATCAAGTAATTATTAACTGTGGTTGCAGTCAAGAACTGAAAAGCTTTAAATGATCACAGTGCCCAGGTTGCACCTCTGTCTAGTTAAATCAAAATCTCTGGGGGTGGGACATAGGCATCCGTACATTTTTGTTGCTGTTAAGCCTATTCCACAGTTGACACTGAAGTGCAGCCTGCAGCCAAGGTTGATAATTACTGCTTCAAATCTTTATGTTCTTTAAGTAAAGCAAAAATCCTACCATCATGTTTCTGTGGCGTATGCTTTTCTCCAGCATACATGAGTGTAGCTGGCTGTTGTCGGCTGCTTGGATCAGAGGCTCATCTCCAGGGAAATTTCCTGATACAATCTTATTTCATTAGCTTGTTCATAAAGAAGGATGTCTTAGGTACTAAAAGAGGGTGATAAGAAAGAAACCCTTGATACTTCTCCAACTGATGGGTTCTTCTTGGGACTAATAAACATTAGGGTTTTGATAACCTCATGACTAAACTCTACAGAGACATTTGGGCTCACCTGTCAAAATGCTTTTACGTAGCATGAATTTATGAGAGAATATTTTCTATATATTCACTGATGGTCTTATGCATTTCTTTTAGCCCGGCTAATATACATACTACTAAATTTTCTTCTCATTCACGTTCTGTTTCTTATATTTAGTTCACTATAGATATTTTATTAATTTAATCTTTTACTTAAATAAGAATCACTATAGTTTCACGGAGCTTGAGGCAGTTGAAAGAAGGTTAATTTAGTTTGTTATCTGTAAAATAAAAATAATGACATTACCCACCTCCTAGGGTTGTTAAGAAAAGGGAAGAGCTACCCTGTGTAAAATAATCTAAAGGCTGGTGCTAAGTAAGCAGACAACCATCGCCATGATACTGAGACAACCTGCAACAAAGGTGAAGAACAAGGGTGCTGATGTTAGTCTACCTGGATGGCTAGGTTTGAATCTCACCTAGACTACCTATCAGTTATGAGGCAGTTTACTTACCCTCCGTAAATCTTCATTTCCTTACCTGGAAACTCCTAGGTATCTTTTGGGGTGGGAGATGTTGAGGTTGTTACTCAACCTCATATATTTAATGTGGTTTTTACTTTTCTTGGCATATGGTAAGTAAGCACTGTTTCAAATGATAGGAAGAAAGTGTGTGTGTGTGTGTGTGGGGTGTGTATGAGAGAGAGAAAGATAGACAGACAGATAGACAGACAGACAGAGAAAGAGAAGAAAAGGGAGAGGAGGGGGCAGGGGGAAGAGATAGAGCAAATATTCATTTGGAGCTGTCAGGTACCTTACCTGGCTTCTCTGTGGTCCCTGAACCAGCAGCAGCAGCAGCAGCAGCACCAGGAATGCTGTTAGAAGTGTGTAATTTCATGCACCACCTCCACTTTACTGAATCAGAATCCACATTTTAAAAACATTCTCAGTGACTCATGTGCACATTCGAGTCAGCAGATGGCAAACAGAGGCACAGTTGCCACCACTCCCTGACAGTTCGCTCTCGGTGGGCACCACTCACCAGCGTCCTGCTTAAGCACACGAGACAGCCTCAACTAGTTAACGGGAATTGTCATGCCAGATGAAACCTATAGCAGAAGAAATCTATGTCATGGATGTAGTGAATTCCCTGAGCTAAAAAGGCATTGAATTGCCAGAACAATATTCAAAGTCAGGCTCTTGTACCTGAAGGCAGTAGTACTGTTATTAAGTCCTCACTTACCATCATCCATAGGTCCTTGGAAACTGTGACTTTAAGTGAAACAATGCATAACAAAACCAATTTTACCATAGGCTAATGGATTCAAACAAGAGTTAAGATCCTACAGCATATTTCTGGTCACAGATACATCAATGAACTTATAAATAAAGACCAAAAGCATTTTTACTATTAAACACTGAAATAAACGTGACCTATCCATACAGTTAAGGAAGATGAATAAAAACAAGTAAGATAACTATTTTCTAATGCACTCATTTCATTCACTATTGAGGGTGGCTGGAGTCTCTCCCAGCAGCTCAGGACACTAGGTGGCATTCACCCTGCAGGATGCCCTTCCATCGCAGCCTCAGGGCTGCCCTCCGCCCACCTACACACTCACACTGGGAATGTGTAGGCAGGTCAGTTTACCTCAAGTGCACATCGGGTTGGGGAAGGCAACCTGAGGACCCAGGAGGAAACTTCTGCAGGCATGGTCCCAGCTGGAAATCACTATTTTCTCATGAATATTATAATGAAATAATGAATGAATTGATGTTATTTGAGGATTAACTATACATTTTTTTACTCTGCCTCCATTATGTCATTTGGCAACATTCAACGATTGTATATCTGTCTTTGTTTTATAACTTGAAAGTAAAAATAAGAAAATTAATATTAATCAGAAAGATAAAATAGGATTCAATAGGAAAATGGAAGTTGAAAAGAAATACGTTACAATCAACTAATAATGTTACTGTGTTTAAAATCCAAATCCTCATAGCCATTCCTAACATGAAAATACGGGCATGGTGATTGAAACAAAAATTGTGCCGATGAGTTAATTCCACTGAATTCCAAATTTTATTTTTGAAGAATTTTTTTATGTGAAGTTGTCATTAATGTGACCACTGAATCCATTAGATGGCATTTCATAAACTAACTTTGAAAAGGGCACAGATTGAGGACATTTATACACTACAATTGCTTTTCAAGCAATTGCTTTTGCTTGAAATTTTACACCTTAGGGCTGGAATGCACCTTGAGATAGCATACAATCAGGAAGATGGGAAAAATTTTTCTCATCGCCAAGAAGAGATACAGTTTTCCTAGGGCAAAATGAAAACACTATCCTAATACTTCTACAGTTTATCTTAAGCATCATGCCTGTTGTTTCACTGAGGCTGCTAAATACTTTCTGACTCATTACTCAAATGGCTCATGCTCCATTTAGTGTGGTGGGAATACTGGGAAAAGTGGCCGGATCTAACCGTGTGAGTAACTGACTGGACAGCGTTCCTTACATTTTGTTACCTGGGCTGTTAATCTGCTAGAAATCTCAAGATGTTCATGTTTCTCTGAAGTATCTGGCCAACAGGAAGCGGCCTTTTTCTCTCCTCGGAGGATGTGCCAAAATTTGCCTTCTCAAAATGAAATAAGGGTCCCCAAAATTTCCCATTTCAAGTTTATCCTAAGTTGTAATAATAGTTTAGCTAATGTAATAAGACGCTGTCAATTAAAAAAGCCTGTATTTATGTATCTATATGTATATCTCTGTATATATGTATATCTGTGTGTATATGTATGATATATAGTTACACATGTATGTACTATGTGTATATCTGTGTGTACATATACGTATGTGTGTATGTATATATGTGTGTGTGTGTGTATGTGTGTGTATATATATATATATATATATATAGTTTTACTTTAACCAAACTATAACCATTTGTTTCAAAATTTTCAGAAAACAATAATTCTTTTTCCAGTGCTTTAACTCTAGTCAGTGTATACATCATTTTTATGATTTGGAACTTTTCATATACAATGCATGACCCTCTGTCATAGAGATGGGTGAAGGGATTAATAATGCCGCTGCATGGAAACCAGACCAAGGACCTTTGGAGGTGTCTCTTGAAATAATATCAAAGGTCAGATCATAAAACTACTTCCATTAAATTTTTTTTTTTTTTTGCCCAGAATTAATTTCATACCAAAGACATATGGTATAAGATAAAAGACATTTAAGAAATGTTTTCTGAGAATAAGCTTTCCCTCATAATCAAAAAAGAAATTTAGAAATGTGTCTGCACAAATAAATATAGGCATGGTTATATAAATTTCTTGTGACTATCATTAGTGGTGGTGATGAAGTAGGACTTCCCTCATTAAATTTTTCATTTATTTAAACATATTAACATCTTATTGACTGGCAGTTTTATACAAAAGCTAACACAAAAGCAAACATGAGTTAACTTGTATAGCAAACTACATCCTTCTGTTCATTAATATGAAGATGAACAAGACATTATGTCCTTGGAGTCAACTACTTTTATTTTATATAACATTTTCAACTTGTTTTCTGTTACATTATTCTTAAAATATGTGCCCCAGGAAAAAAAATGTGTTCTATATATGATAGAAATGGAACTTACTAATTTTCAGCAAATGAAATTATGCAGGTAATTTTTAAGAATAAGATGTTATCTCCCCATTTTGAATTATAGGCTGAATAATGAAGGGAAGGGAATGTACGTATTTATCAACCAGACACTTAAAAAGATTGTAGTTTTTTATGCCTTTCTCTGTGTTTAAAATGCCTGTTCCTGTGTTTGGAAACAGAGTTTGGAAGATATGTTGGTCTTTTTCCATCATCTTCCTCTCCTTAGTGCCCAGTGCCAGGCTGGAGCCACACAAAGTAATTTAAACACACTTATCCTCTAGGCTTTAGGACCTTAAAGTGGTTCGTTTAGGCCTTTTGAAGAGCTCGCTACAAAATTGGAGTCACCTGGAATTGCTGAAGCAATTGGATTATTGTTGGCACTAATATTAGAAAAGGGAAAGCAAAAGATTGAAGTCTGTTTTCATAGCAGCTAATGAGGCATCTAATGATTCAAATGTCACTCTAAAGCTAACCTCATTAAAACAGAGCAACTTATTTTTATAAATGTCCTGGGATAGTTGGACAATTATATATATTTACTGAATTAAAATAAAATCTAAAGCTTATCAAATCCAAATATGCAAAAAAATATCTTATCATCTATGTCTTGTAAGTGCAAATACATTTCTTAAGAACAGCATGAGAGAGGTAGACTCACATCTCTTTTTCTTACAAAATACAATTTTTGGGCTATTAGAAAATGGACTGTGCCATTGAATTAAATGCACCATTGACTACATTTTCATTAAGAGATTTCTTGTCAGCTGCCTTATTTAGTGTTCTTTTATTAAATACTACTACAGATTCCATCTGAATACTCGTAGTTTAGGTATTTATGGGGCAGTCATAAGACATTAAATGACCCCTGTTATTTTTGGCATGCAAGCGAGGTTGGAGAGCCTAACTGTAAGAGGATAAATTAAGGGAGGGGATTTGGATAGCTTCTAGAAATTTGGGAAGCCTATGTTTTTGGTTTTTCACATTGCTGCTGAAATGCAGCTCCAAAATTTGACATAAGAAAGCATTCATTTGGGGAGGCCAGAACTATGACCTGTACTTGGGATCTCATAAAACCAACCAACCAACCAACAAAAAGCCAGTAATAAATATTGAATAGATGAATGAATCAATGAGCTGGGTATTACAATTTTGGGTCAATATTATCCTTTTTAACTTTGAAAAACAACACAAAGATTTTTTTCCCCCCAATACTTAGGTCTTATTTTAAGATGCTTATCTACCTTTGAATATGCAGTTATCTATAACTCTGGATGACACCAATATGTATACACACCCGTAAGTCTACATATGAATACAAATATGTGATTAGGCACAGAAGCTGTTGGAAATGAGAACTATATAGGTTTTCAAACTTTCCAAACTGCCTGGGAAAGTGGGTATTAACAGGGTTGGCTCCAGAGAGATAGTTTTTCATCAGTCACCATTTCTGTTTCGTGGAAAGCCCTTTTACTATTATTTTTCTATTTTAAATCTATTCCCCTGCCCTGGCTGATTGAACCTTTCTGAAATGTACCAGGCAGAGACTCTCACCTCTTCTCTCAGCTTGGAAATAATAACATCTTCACATTTTCGTGGCCTTTTCCAAAATGGGGACCTTTCATTTATATTTCACTCTCAATTGAAATAAATTGATTAACATCATGGAACTGTGTTTCACCGCAGACCTTTCTAAACAAAAAGCTGCTTTTCTGATGTGTTAAGGGAACAGATTGTCCCAGATTTCTTTATCCTCCGGGGACTCAGGGGTGAAGGGAATGTTTTATCATTGCATGTTATTGAATCCTAAAGAATTATCCCATTTCATTTCTTCCACTCTGCTTGTGTTTCTCTCCAGAGGGTTTCCAGACACCATACCCTTGGTGTTTAGTAATCTCAGAGCTCTGTCTGGACCCCTCTCCCCTGCTTTCTGACTTTTCTCTCATGTTTTTCATCTCCTCATCTTTTGCCCTGTGAACTTTTCTGTACCTTGCCTTCCACCTGTGCATATGTGTGTTTTAGTTTCACCTGTCATGTTCTTAATATCCAATGACTCTCTTGCCCCTTACACTTGGAATTTCCATTTCCATGGTACCTTGTGTTGGTTCATCTTTGTTTCACCAAGGTCCATTTTCCGCTTTGCCCGATCCTGCATCTGCCCTTCCTGCTGGTTTGCCACATACATGGAAGGCGGCTGCAGAAGTTTTTAGGGCGAGGATTCAATGAAGCGGGCATTGCTCACCACCCCCCTTTTGCTTTGCTGCTGCTTCTCTGCTCAGAGTTGTGTCCTTCTGTTTGCGCAGCTCCCCCTGGGCAGCCTGCTGGTGCAGAACTGGTGGTCTTGAGTGATATTGTTCCTCCTTCATTCATTGAGCAGTGGGGATGGTAGGCAATGCCTGCCCTCTGTTGCTTGTTTCTGTTGGCCCATCGCCCCATCATGGTTTTTAAAATGCTGCTCACACCTTTATTTAAGACTCTTCGCAGAAACCTTCAGGAATGAATTCTGTCTCCTGAAGGATAAATAACCTGTTCTTAACTTACTGGTAAAGCATGCTTGAATCTCTCAGAAAATTAGAATTAGAATTAGAATTTGTATTTGTTAAGTTTCCATACAACCCACAAATTCTGTCTCTGATGGCAGTCTTCCTGTTGACGTTAATTCTCCTTTTTGTGTGCCGTGGTCTTTTGAACTTTTCCTATACTTTCAAATGGAAAATCCCCTTTTACTGAACTAGGTGCCTAGGAAAGGTTTCCTCTGTTGCTGGGCAAGCAGTTTCTACATCTGGTGAGCCTCTGCCACTGCTCTGTCCCCCCATCCTCCTGGGCACTGCGGCCACATTAGCATTCCCTGGCACTCCTCTCTAATGTCTGGAAAAAAAAAATTAATCATTGTTCAGTATTGAAAGTCTTCTGGCAGCTGGATCTCAGCTGATTCTCCCTCCCTTTCTCAGAAGATCCTGGGCCCAGCGTCACTTCCCCCCAGAAACAACCTGCTGATTGCCGTTCCTGCCCCTGTGAATGTCTCATTCCTCCCAGTGGCCCAACTAGCTTGCCATCTGTCTATTAGCCAAGTCTAGACATCCCTTCCTCCATAATTACTTATTCTGATATTTGCCACTTACTGTCTTATCACATGTATTTTTTTGTCTTGTCTTAACTGCTAGAAGGTAAATTTTTTAGAGATGAAAATTTTTATATTCATTTGTTCACTTCTTACTCCTTCAAACACCTTTGTCCATCACCTATGGTTTGGGGGCTACCAAGATGAGAGAAGCAATGCTCCCACCCCCTGGAAGCTCACAGTCACTCCAGGAGACAAGCACTTTAGGAAAAAGGACAAAGTGTGAAAGGGGTCATTATAAGCCCCAGGGGAGCAGCAACCCATCCTCTAGGGATGAAAGAGGGAGGTCAGGGAGGGCTGGGAAGGTCTGTCCGGAAGTTTCTTACCCGGGAAATGGAAAGGATGAAAAGAGATGGTCAATGTGCTTTGTACGTAAGGGTCAGCTGATGGGGCTTTGCTTTGGAATCAGGGCCAGTGTGTGTCCAGGGGCACACACTTCAGTCAGCCATTTATTCCAAAGTGATCTTGGGCCGTGGTGTAGTCATGACAAGAATTATCCTCCGGGAATGGAGTCTTCACAACCCTGAAGCTGCTTTTACCCCAAGCTGTGTGTAAGGGGAGGAGTGATTGTAGAACTCACAGACATGCCAGGACGATCCTGCTCAGCTGTGGCTGGTTGCCTTTCCAAGATCTGAGTGCCTGCCTCAGCCGTGCCCCATTACCAGATGACACACAGGTGGGGCTCTTTTAACCCCATGGGTCACTGGTTCGTGTTACTGAGCTATGCTCAAAGTCACTAAGGGAAGTTATGATTTAAAAAAAAAATCTAACGTTAAAAGAGAAGATGGAGGAAGAGATATGAGAATGCAGCTGCCAATTTGTGAGTGAAATTGCAAGCTTATGTGGCTTCACGGAAGTCGCTTCCCTGTTGCTTTGCAAGGACAGGCAGAGGTGAGGAAGCAGAGGGTGGAGGAGAGGAGAGAGCTGGGAAGTCTTGAAGAGCTACTGGAATCATTTTTAATTGGGAGGTAAAATACAACATTGAAAAAGATGCAAAACATAAGTGAACACACAATGAATTGTTATCAATAGAAGCATCTTCAGTTTTCTGTCTGGAGGTAGAAATGTCAAAATGTCAAAAACCCCTCCAGCCTTTAAGTGGAGGCCACTGTTCTCCTCTACCCTCTGGGAAGGCAGTTCAGAGAGCTGAGCTTGCGTTGTGTCCTCCGCTGTTCGCAAGACCTGCTCTGGATCGTGCAGGTCAGTCCTGGCTTGGTAAGGGCAGGTGCAGGTTCCTGGGGAACAAAGTTTTTGCAGGAGGCCGTCAGGAGGGGCACTAGTCTCTCAGGCAGATTTTTGCAGTGCTCCTGCCTCCCCTTCCTATCTTAGTCTGGGGATCTGAGGTGAAGATATAAAGTGCAGGAGAGAGACTGGGGTTAGCTGGGGCATTCTTATTCAAATATGTGCTTTTCTGCAGAAATTCAAGTCCAAAAGGAGATGGTCATTTCTATAGGGGAAGGGTCATAACCCTGGGTGCACGCCAGGTAGCCCCACGATTTGTGTCGATCCAGGCCCAGCCATTTATGAGCTCTGTGTGACTAGGTGGCAACTTCACCTTCCTAAGTCCACATTTTCTGCCACAAACCCAGGCAGTTCTGGGAAGAGCTTGCGTGTTGGCCGAGGATGGACCTGAGTGCAGGTCCTGGCCTGTCACTTAGGAGCTTTGGGACTTGGGCAATTAACTTCTTTGAGCTTCACTTTTATCAACCAAAAATGGGAATAATAGGAGCTACCTGGTAGGGGTGCCTAGAGGATGAAATAATGCTACCCATCCAGTAAATTGGTGCTGGTGGTAGTTAAATAAGCCCCCTGCCTACTGACTAACTGGTCCCAGATGTCTGCACTCACTGTCTCTTTTCTTCTTACCTTTTCCCAGCCAGGATGGCTCTTCTTGCACCAGGGCTGTTGAAGAGCCTTTTGACTCAGGTCAAAGACAATAGTGGTAAATCTGACTCTCTCCCATTTCAAGGCTTCTATCCTTTCTGTCAGAGGACCATATGGTTTTTGTTTTGTGTATTCCAGGACTTGGATGGTAGGAGTGGAGCAGGGGGTGGGAAGACAAACCACAGGGCACCTGTAACCTAGAGGAGCCGGATGGGCTTCACAGTTAGCTACCAGGAAGCCAGAGGGGTGGTGTTTTTGGAAATGCTGGTTATGGACTTTTTAGCCATTTTTATTATCAACAGTCTGGTTTTCTCCCCTACGTTATTTGTAAACATGTCTGCAGGCTGGAATGTGAAGGGCATATCCAATCAATAGTATAAATGTTAATTTAAAATTACAGAGCGAATCTTGCCCATTGATGCTCAGCTTGGGGTACTTGAAATGAAAGCAAAGAAGTCTACATGTATGTGCAGAGAGGAAGGCCAGTTACTGCTTCTGTGTACTGCTTAGCACAGTACACAGTTAAGAGATTTTGCATCTAATTTCTGCCTACACACTACTGAACTCAGTCACCTTAGTCACTTGGCTATTGATGGATTATCTTGTGGTGCTTGTTTCAATTCTGTAATTTGTAATTTGGAATTCATGCACTCTTAAATCCAGAAAGGGATTTATGAGAGTTTTGTTTTGTTTTAAGATTTTATTTATTATTTCCAGAGAGAGAGGAAGGGAGAGAGGTAGAAAGGCCCAGAAACATCAATGTATAGTTGCCTTTCACCTGCCTCCAGCTAGGGACCTGGCTGGAGACCTGGCTTGCAACCTGGTTATGTGCCCTGACTGGGAATTGAACCAGCAACCTTTGGGTTTGCAGGCTGGTGCCTTATCCACTGTGTTACAGCGAGGGCATGAGAGCTTTTCTAAGGTGAGTTAGGTGAAGCACTAGTCAATTAAGAAGGTCTGTCACAAAGCATTCTGTGGTTGGGGAAATGTTGCAGATTATTCCCCTTTCGGAATCAACATCGACAGAGTTAACCTTCTGCCAAGCTCTGAAAGGAAGTTGGATTATCCAACATTTCCTCAAATCATTTGAACATAGAACATTTTCAAGCAATGCCTGTTAAATCTTCCAGAACAAACTTGGAGAAACACTATATCGATTCCAAGCCTTCATTTTAGAAATGAAAAGGAAAAACTGAAGAAATGATTTCCCCAAGTTTACTCTATAGCAGGGGTGTCAAACTCATTTTCACTGGGGGCCACATCAGTCTTTCTGTTTCCTTCAAAGGACCAAATGTAATGTTAGGACTATATAAATGTAATTGCTCCTTAACGGTTTAGTGAGCTGGATAGAAGCAAGGTGCAGGGCCCAAGGTGCTGGGCAGGTTAAAACAAGGTGGAGGGCCGGATTCGAGGGCCCCGTGTTTGTCATACATGCTCTATAGTAAAACTCTTGTGTTCTAGTCCTGTGCTACAAATTAAACATTATCATCTTGTGCTGGAAGGAAGATGCTAATGAAAAGGAATTCTTTCTCTGATGGACTTTACAGAATAGCTTTCCATTAACTTGCTTTCAGATCTTTTCAGATTTTGGTTTTCAAAGAACACTATTGCTTATTGTGTAACCAGGTATACTGTATTGTAATTATAATTTCCTTTCTTTTGTATTCCTAAGCTTTTTCTATTCCCTAAAGCCTGCCTGCCTTTCATTCCATCCCCATTACTACTATACACTTGGCACAAATGCCAGTCTTTTGTTCTGCATCTTGTACATTACCCCAGGTAACTGATTTGGGGACCAGCAATTTTTTTCTTTTTTGCTCCCAATGTATATGCAAATTCAATGTATATAAAATTTTCTCAAGTTCTCCTCAGCAGCTAAAAGACTTCTGCACAATCTATCACTGTAAAAGAAAATGAACTGATATTAATTAATCTTTTTCCTCTCAATGACAATTTTTTCCTTGATCTCCATGTTGGTAATGCATTATTCAGTGTTCTTAATAGCAGCGTGAAGTTGTGCCATTTATTCACTGGAGTTACGTACCCAAAGCAATGCTCCTCAGGATTTGTGCCTAACAGAGCAAAATTGCGGGGCTTGCTTGCCAGTCTTTTTCAAGCTACAATAGCCACTAAGTGTTCTGGGAACTTTGGAACAAGTGCACCCTTTTGTCATTGCAGAGTTGTCAATATTTGATATGAATTCACTGTGAGCCAATCCAACAAACATTTGTATACTTGGTATAAAAACATGTGCTATGCTATGGAGATTTTCTTTAACCTATTGGATATTGCTGCTTCCTCTGAGGAGTTTACCTCTGGTGAGGGAGACCAGCTTATAAATGAACATGTCACAGGGTGGAAAGTGCTGTATTATGTGGTGTGCACAGTATGAAGTTAAAACAAAGAGCAAATTTAGTGGGAGAAGTTTTCACAAAGGGGCAGCACTTTATGGCTTCTGGAAGGCTAAGCAGAGAACCAGGAAGCTTGGGAAATATGTAAGGTATGAAAGATAAGTTGTAGACTCCCAACCCTTCATGGTTTTCGTCTGACCCCCAAAGTTCTTATTCTCAAGTTAGATACACTCAGAATGTTCTATGCATGGAAATGTAGTGCTGACAAGTGTATTACAAATATAATTCACCATTTCATTCCAGATTATATTGGTTCAAGTGTAACTCTTTATATAGCCCTTCCCCTTCCCACCACCTCTTTGGTTCCCATTATAGGTCAGTCTGCATGCTGAGAAGCTCCCATTTCTTTGGCTTTATTTTCCATGTAACCCCCTTACAGTGACCTTGTGAAACCTTGCTCCCCAAACCCATCTGCACATTGGAGCACCAAGGAGCTTCATAATCTACTGATGCCTGTGTCTGGCCCTAGAGACTGTGATTTAATTGACCTAGACTTGGGTTTTTTGTTTTTTGTATTTTTAAGAGTTTATTAAGAGTTTATTATAAATCTGTTTTGCGGGCCACAAAGAAATAAAAGGACTATGTACAGTCTTTCAAGCAATAGGCAGGGAGCTGAGGAGGGCCTTAGAGGGTGCATTCCCGGGGGTCGGGGCCCTCGCATTCCTCGGGGAGGGGGCTGCATTCCTGGAGGGGGCATGCCCAGTAGAGTTCCTCATCCAAGGGGGATCCCCATTGGGGGACCCATGAAAGGTCTCATACCAGGAGGTGGGCCCATCATGCCTGGAGGGGGTGCCCCTCAGCCTATCAGTGGAGGAGGACCCCCACGGCCCGGTGGGTACTGGGTGGGGGCTCCTGCAATACTGGATGTGGCAGCGGCTGCAGGAAGAGCGGCTGCCTCTTCCTTGTGGAGTCATCACCTGTTGGGATGGGCCACCAACCCCACGAACTGGCCCAGCAAGTCCTGCAGGGGCCTTGGGCATGGGAACACCAGCTGGGATTTCCCTGCCTGCAGCCCTGCCGATCCCTGGGCCCCCAGAAGCTCCAGCAAGTGGCACTCGGGCAATGCCAGTATCTTTGGGAGGAGGCCCCTCTACTGTCATTGAGACCAGGTTCTCCCCTCGAAGCGGCACCAGACCAAGGGCTCCCTTCTCTTCTCTCTGCTTGTTTTGAGTTCTTTGGTTTGATCTTCCTGAATTCATCACAATCACACAGGATCAAATTCATATGCTTGTCAAAAGCCTTGAAGGTGCCAATGAAGATACGACCGTCCTGCAGGAGGCACCTCATCCTGTAGTTGATGTGCCACAGCATCTTGCTGCTCTTGCCCACAGTCATGGTGGCGGTTCTGATGGCTCCGATTCCTGCCGGATTGGCCTGCGCCTGGGGCCTATCGGCCTTCCAATAACCCGTTTCCCACCGCAGCTACAGGAAATGCCTAAGCCGACTTTGGTTTTTGGTCACATGGTGACAAAAATGGTCTAAAATGGCTTGTGGTGCTGGCTATACAACTCTGAATAGGTTGAACACCAATGAAATGTACTCTGTAAATGAGTGATTTGTCTGGTATGCAAATTATAGCTCAACACAGCTGTTACATTAAACAATATCCTAGGTGAATAATTTGGGAAGCACTGCTATAGAGTAAATGGGGAAACTGAGGCCTATGGAAACTATCTTCCATAGCAGCCATGGTGGAATAAGAACCCAGGAAGTCTGAGTCTAGAGCTTATGATCTCATCAACAGCACCATCCTATTGTCTTTGAATGTGAAGATGATTCTAACACCTGACTCAACAGGTACCTGCTTGGAAAAGTCATAATGGATTTGTTCATATCTATCCATGTAACTCCAACAGATCGTGTTATGTGAGCAGTGGATCTCATTTACAAAATGATTGGGTTTAGCACAAGATAAAGGAATTAGTCTCCTTGGGAATAAAATTCTCCATCACTTTATCACAGTACTGAAATGAGTGGAGTCAGCCTCCTTTGGTGGCTGGGAGGCATTCTTAGAAGCACATTTAAAGCAGGACACACTGGTATCAAAGTTATAAATTCAAAACCAACTGTTCCACATCCTGAAACCTGAAAATAGAATTCTATTTAAAATAAACTGCCTGGAATGTTACCTTGCACTTTGTGAGCCCTCTACTGAATTTGGGTACAAAATGCACATAAAAATAGATTAACTATTTTTAAAAGACACTTCATTCATTAATTACTTTTAGAGAGAAAGGCAGGGAGGGAGGAAGAAAGGGAGAGAAACAGCAATGTATGGTTGCCTTTCACCTGCCTCCAGCTATGATGGACCTGGCTGGAGGCCTGGCTTGCAAGCTGGTTATGTGCCCTGACTGGGGAATTGTACCAGCAACCTTTGGGTTTGGAGGCCGGCGCCTTATCCACTGGCCAGGGCTTGAATAACTATTATATAATAGAAGAAATGTTTGGGTTTGGGCTTAGGGAATAAGAAAGAAAGCCTGATTGGAAACTCTTTTTACCAGCCCCAGAAAAACACAACAAGGAGAACACTTTTGAAAGGAGAGAATGAATCTTTATCATAATGAATTGTCATAAATGTGTTTTCGAGGGAGAATATTGATTGATGGTGATGATGTAAGAGCAGCATGGTGACTCTCAAAGAGGGAGATCTGGCTCTTGCATGTAAAGCTGATCACTGCTGACTCTGCATGGCTACTGCTGTTTTACCCATGTGCTCCGTCCGTGCTTGATTAAAATTAAATTCAAAAATATAATCTCCCAGCCCTGGCTGGTGGCACAGTGGATAAGGCACCAGCCTGCGAACCCAAAGGTCACTGGTTCAATTCCCCAGTTAGGGCACATAACCAGGTTGCAAGCCAGGTTGCAAGCCAGGTCCTTAGGTGGAGGCAGGTGATAGGCAACCATATGTTGATGTTTCTCTCCCTCTCTGCCTCTCTCCCTCCCCTCTCGCCTTTTAGAGGTGTAAAGGTTGAGTTCCAGGTAGGTTTAGTTCGTTTTGCTTTAGTAGTTAGGTGCCACCTATTTCCTCAATTGTTGTGAAGTCTGGTAATTTGCAATCTATTTCTTATCATCAGGCATCAACTGTAAAAGAGTAAGTTATCTTAAATATTCAGGATAAACCCAGTCAGGGTACATAACCTGGTTGCAAGCTAGGTTGCAAGCCAGGTCTCCAGCTACATCCATAGCTGGAGGCAGCTGAAAGGCAACCATGCATTGATGTTTCTCTCCCTTTCTTCCTCCCTCCCTGCCCTGCTATCTAAAAATAATGAATAAAATCTTTAAAAAATTTTAAAGAAATATTCAGGGTCAAAACCAACAACAATAATTTGGTTTTAGCTGTACTTGCCTGAAGAATTCAAATGAATTAGTGTTTGATTTGTTTTAAATTGATCTTTTTTAAGTTAATGAAATCTATTGCTCTGATATTTCTCAAGGAAGAAGTGCCTGTTAGAATTCAATAGTAAGGAACAGAAGTAAGAACCAGGTTTTCTGGAATTCTCTATCAACTGAATTGGTTGTGCTATTTGTGAATTCTTTTATTTTGTATTTGGGATCAGCCCAGCTGATGGTTACAGATCATCAGGCTGAGTCAACAGGTGGCCTGTGGGGGGTGAGGGTGGCTTCACAGCAGTACTTGTAGATACTTGGATACCCTTTTTTCTTTTTAGTTATTTCCTATTTTTAAAGTATATTTTATTGTACAGTTGTTTCAATTTCTTTTTCCTTTGCTCCCCTCCACCCAGGGTCCCCCTTCCCTCCCATAATCCCACACTCCTATTCATGTCCATGGGTTGTACATATATGTTCTCTGATTTCACCCTTTCCTATGTTCTTCTTTTTCTTTTTTTAATTTATAATTTTCAGATAGAGGGGAAGGGAGTGAGGCAGAGAGGGAGAGAAATATACCTGCCTCCAGCTATGGACCTGGCTGGAGACCTGGCTTGCAACCTGGTTATGTGCCCTGGCTGGGAATCGAACCAGTGACCTTCGAGTTTGTAGGCCAGTGCCTTATCTACTGTGCTACCAGCCAGGGTGGATCCTATATTATTCTTAACTTCCCCCTGTCTATCTTGTTCCCACCCATTATGTTTCCTAATCCCTGCATCATTTCCCCATATCTCCCCCTGCCGCCTCCCAGCCAATAACTTTCCAAATGATTTCCATACTTATGATCCTGTTCCTATTTTGGTTGATTGTTTAGTTTGTTTTTATTTCTTAGATTCTGTTGTTGATAGTCCTGAGTTGTCATTTTAATGTTCATACTTATAATCTTCTTTTTCTTAGGTAAGTCCCTTTAACATTTCATATAATAATGGCTTGGTGATGATGAATTCCTTTAGTTTTACTTTGTCTGGGAAGCACTTTATCTGCCCTTCCTAGCTTTGCTGGACAAAGTAATCTTGGTTGTAGGTCTTTGCTTTTCATCACTTTAAATACTTCTTGCCAGAACCTTCTTGCCTGCAAAGTTTATTTTGGGAAATCAGCTAATAGTCTTATAGGAATCTCTTAGATAACTCTCTCATTTTCCATTGCTACTTTTAAGATTCTCTCTGTATCTTTAACCTTTGACTTTTTAATTATGGTGTATCTTGATGTGGTCCTCTTTGGGCCTAGCTTGTTTGGGAATCTGTGCTTCCTGGATTTGTATGTCTATTTCTCTCACCAAATTTGGGAACTTTTCCTTCATTGTTTTTTCATATAAGTTTTCAGTGTCTTGCTTCCTCTTTTCTTTCTGGCACCCCTATGCTTTAAAATTGTCCCAGAGGTTCCTAAACCTCTCCTCATGTTTTTCAACCCTTGTTTCCTCATTCTGTCCTGGTTGACTGTTTATTTCTTTCTTATGTTCCAGATCATTTCTTTGAACCCTGGTTTCCTTCTCTTCACCCTTGGTTTTGTGTGGATTTTTCTTCATTTCACTTAGCATAGCCTTCACTTCTTCCCTTCTACATTTGCTGTACTCAAGCATATCATCAAGTCTGAGAATCTTTATCATCATCATTTTGAACTCTAAGTTGGTTATGTTGGCTAGCTCTTTATTGCTTAGTTCTCCAATTAGAACCTTGATCTGTTTCCTTTTTTGCGCCATACTTCTCTGTTTGTTCACTTTGACAGGCTCCTGTGTTTGACTCTGTTAAGAAACATAAGTAGTGCTATTGCACTGAGGGGGTCTGTGAGGGAATGAGGCTCCTTGCTCAACACTCACCCCTTTTTCAGTCACATTTCCCACTCCCTGTATGAGACTGGCACCCTTCTAGCTGTTGCCCTGGTTGTGATTCCAAGAGTGGGTGGGTCTGTGGATATTCTAGGACCATGGGGGCCTCTAAACAATGAACTCTGTTAAGAGACCAGAAGTTTCTTCCTTTGCCCCAATCCCCACTGGTTTTCACAGAGGCAATGAGGCTTTATTTCACCCCCAGTGCTGGGACAGTAAGCTATGCAGTCTGGTCTGGTGTTGGGAGTACTCCCTAGATGTTCTTCTTCTTCTTTTTTTTTTTTTTAATGTGTGACTGTGCTTTCCATCTTGACCATAGCTACAGTCCTGTTGCATCTGCTGTGCCACCAAACCATGTCCTGTCCATCACAGCTTGTATCTGTCTGGATGAGTATTTGTTACTTATATCTTTGTTTGTTGGACTTCCATGTAGCTCGATTTTCTGGAATTTCTGGTTGTCTTTAATTTTGAGGCAGATGTACGCCTTCTCAGTTGTTCAGGGAGATGCAGGGTATCTACCTATGCCTCCATCTTGGCCAGAAGTCCTTTTTCTTAACTGCTCCTTCACATTTCCATCTACCAGTAAGTACTGTTAGCTCTTCCTCCAAAATATGCCCAGAATATGGCCACTTCTCATTCTATCACTGCAGCCTTACTAGTTTAGACCTCTGGCTCACCTGTGTAGACTTTAAAAATAATATACCTATTGATTTTTAAAGAGAGCGAGAGAGAGAGAGAGAGATCAAGTTCTTGTTCCACATATTTTGCATTCACTGGTTGATTCTCGTATGTGCCCTGACCAGGGATCAAACCTACAACCTTATGTTGGGACAATGCTTCAACCAACTAGCCTCAACTGTTTAGCCTACTTTTATTCTTGCCTAATCATAATACATTCTGCACATAGCACCCTAAGTGATCTCTTTAAACATTAAATTAGACAGGCTACCCATTTCAATAACAATAAAATTTAAGTGGCTTAGTCTGGCTCTGCAAGTTTTGTGTCAGTTTAATCTCTCTGTCTTTCTCCTGGATCACATTTCCCTATTCACCAGGCTGCAGACATGTTGACCATCTTTCTGTTTATTTTATTCACAATTTAACTTGGCCCATATCAGACCTTTTGCATATGCAGTTACTTTTAATGAGAAGGTTTTTTTTTTCTTTTTTTTTAGATTTAATTTTATTGTTGTTGTATGACATCCATCCCCTTTTTACTTCCCTCTGTCCTCTTCCTCACCCACCCACTCCCTCTCAAAGTCAATCCCACATGTTGTCCATGTCCATAGTTCTTCTATACTAGTTCTCTGACTAAACTGCTCCCCTTCTTTGCCTCCTCCTCCCCCTTTCCCCCTATTTAGAAGGTTTTGAAGGCACCTAGTAAATAGCAACTCTCTTTTCTGCTGTGGTCTCCAAATTTGTCAAATAAATTATGAAACAAAGGAATGGCTGATAGAGATAAAACTTGGTGGACATGACTTTCAATCTTAACCAAGGAGCTAACTCAAGAATTATCAATCTTAATATGCATATGGATTACATAGGGATTGAGTAAAGTGCAAACACTGATTAAACAGGAATGGAGTGGAACTGAGAATTTACATGCCTACCAAGTTTGGGGCAATGCTGACACTGCTTTGCCCCAGACCCACAGGGCTGTCTGGTATTGAAACCCCATTCGGGCATCCATATTGCTCTTTTAAAATATTCAGTGCCAGGCTCCTAATAAAACACAGGAATAGGCTAAAGCAGGCCACCTTAACTAATATCCTGTCTGGATGGCTGGCTTCGTAAGTTACCCTGATCTCAAGTGAGACATTCTAGACGGACCTACGATCTTAAACAATGATCCTACTGTTCATCCTTCTTACTCTATCATACAATTTTATTACATTTTCCAGCTCTCATAATAATATAAGCATCTTATTTTACTTGCTTATTGTTCTTCTCCTGATCAGAGAAGGAAGCTTGTCTGTTTTGTTCACTGATGTATATGCGGAACCATCAAAGGCAGTGTATACTGTGAATAGTAAGACAAAATATCCATAAGTTCTAGGATAATGGAGCCATATCTTTCTTGTTAATCATTATATATTTGGAACCTGGCACAGGACAGGGTGTATTCTAGATGTTGAATAAGTTAATGAAAACTCAAGTTAAAAATAAGGAAAGTATGTTAACGTAATAACTAGAGGCTCAAGTTACCTATAGGCAGTCAGAATCATCCCCATACTTTCTCACTTAAAACAATAGATTAATTTCCAGATTCCTGTAATCAGGGTAATAAAAAGCAGGGAGTGTTTTGATATTAAGAATGGTGCTTGAGTAGTTTGTAACAGGACATTTTTTCCAATGTGGGTTGGAGAGGAAACAGAGTCTATTTTATTCTCAAGAGGCTACCAGGAAACTGTACCATTTAATTGGAAGCCATTGTCCACCAACACTCCTGAGCATCAGCACAAACACTCCTGAGAGAGAAGAGCCATTGGTCCTCTGACTCCAACTGTTAGGTTTCTTTGAACACTCTCAGAACCACAAAGTTCAGTCACTGAGTTGCCCTTTCAAGTCACAGTGGATAATGGCTTGGACTCTTTTTTCATCTTTGTGAGAACTGGGCTATTCACTTGCCTTCTGTCCAAATGGATACTGCAGATCTGCTCATCTCAACATTCTTGATAGAGGTTTTCTTTTCTTCCCCCATTTTATTATCATCTGAGGTTAAGAAAAAAAGGATCAGACATTTCTTTGACTAGCTCTTATTCTGTTAATGGAGGTCAGGATTCCACTTCTATAACCTGGCTCTGGCCTTAAACACAGAAGGAGAGGGAGAGAAGGAATGAACTAAGATTTTTTTTTTTTTTTTTTTTTTAGTGTAATCTTCTGGTCTAGGTGCTTTAGAAGGATGGTTATACAGGAAACTTGGCCTTGGGTATTGGTTTTGTTCTTTGTTTCCAAAATGGGATTGTCTTTTATATAGGACCTCCTGCCTTGGCATCCATCTGATTGATAATTTAATGTTTAATTCCTATACATGTCAATAGTTTAGAACATTTTTCTGTATTGGTTTGATTTGGTTTAAACCAGTAGGTTCATAAGGATACATTAAGCAACCATAAATACTAGAGATAAAAGCATTGAAGAGTCCATTGAATGAATTCATTACTCAACTGATGTTTATTGGGTATTGAACATTTGCCAAGCACTGTGATGGTTGTGCTGTATATGGGGGTGTTAGATGAAAATGTTATTTTTTTTCTTAGAAAGCTACTTTCTTCTCAAGTCTCTGATTCCTTCTTTCTCTCTATCATTCATATATATACATACACACACACACACATATATATATATATATATATATATATATATATATATATATATATATATATGCACATGCTGTGTGTATGCAGTCAGGATCATCCCCATACTTTCTCACTTAAAAAATAGATTAATTTCCAGATTTCTGTAGTCAGGGTAATAAAAAGCAGGGAGTGTTTTGATATTAAGAATGGTGCTTGAGTAGTTTGTAACAGGACATTTTTTTCAGTGTGAGTTGGGGAGGAAACAGAGTCTATTTTATTCTCAAAAGGCTACCAGGAAACTGTACCATTTAACTGGAACACACACACACACACACACACACACATATTATATATATTATAATCACTCCTTCCATTAAGAAAAGTAGCAATTACCCTGCTTGTTGACAGCCTTTCTGGGGTTATGGCCTACATGATAATAGGTGTGTGTGGGTAGGGCATGGATGGAGTTTATCTCCTAAAAGTGGACTTACTGGTATCTGTGAATTGTGCACTCATCAGTCTACACTCCACAAGAGTCCTGCCGATTCTTCTCAGTTATCATTTTCAACCTTGGACTGGGAGAGGAAGTCTGGTCAGACTAGTACTGTGTACCTAGGGGTCCTGGGGTAAAGAAGTTGGAGGACACATCTGATTTATGGCCTGAACCAAGCAATTCATGTTTTACTTATAGATTACAGAGACTTCTGGGAACTGCTCAGCCATTTACAAAGCTGTTCTTGCTTCCTCCCCATGTGGCTTTTGGGTCTGCTTGGAGAGGGAGACTAGTAGATAACTCTGACAGTGGAAAGCATTTCCTGCCCTCAAAGAGATCATAATCTAGTATGTGAGATGGAAGGTGGAATGTATAATTACAGAGTGAGGGGTGCTACATTAGGTGTGTGTCCCAGGTGCTGTAAATAAGCTAGAATGGTAAGACAGGCCCTTTCACATAGTGTTACACTAATACTGTAGTAGACTACATCACTGATATCCATGATAATGGAAGGAAGTTGCTTCCAAACATAAACTACAATGGTCTGTGTGTTGTGTCTTGTACTTACAAACTGTGCTGTTTGCCCAGCAGAGTGTGCCATGTTACAGTTTAATTTTGGTGTTGACTTTGATCTGAAACCTTTGGGAGCCATCATCTTAAAACACCTGAACTTAAGTTCCCCAAACCTAGGGCTCTAGCCCACCCCCAGCAGCCTAGCATGGCTAGGAAAGCTAAGAGAAGATCCCATATCGATGTACACAGGGGTTTCCATGGCCAGCCACACAGGAAGACTCCAAAATCTTAGCTTAAGCAGTCCAAGGAGAGTTTGAAAAACAGATTTGTTTAACAATGCTTATAGAATACAGCATAAAGACCCATAAGAGGGACTTGCTCTCTCTCATGTTTTGGAGGTTAAGCAGCTACCCAGAGATACATACGTTTTCCAAGTTTTCAATGAGTTAGTGTAGAAAGTCAGATCAATATTAAAAAACACTTGGGGACAGCTTTTGAAGATCTGAATATTATACTGTGTATTGTCCTCTAAAGCCAGAGAAAGTACATCAGCATTTAAGTAGAAACATCAATAAAGAAGTCATCCAACATTATTAATTAAGAAACTTCTGGAAAAGCCTATTTAACGAAATCAAAGGCAAAATGGGAAATCTCAACAGCAGCAATCTAAGAAAATGTCATCGGAGGATTTAGCTGAAACCAAGAGTTCTGCACAGTAAATGTGCACTGCACTCCCCCCCCCTTAGTGACAGGGACACATCTTTTGTAACCCTTGCAAAATGTACCCTAAAATAGGGTCATGTTTTCTGGCTTTGTGCTTAATTTCATAGAGATAAATGCCCTAGGGAAAGTTTAACTCTTTTTTGTTTTTGTTTTGTTTTTTCCCCCTCACATTCCCTGTACAGTTAAAAATTAGCACTATTGTGGATTTATGGAATTTTCTAATTAGTAAGAAGCTTGACATTTAGTAGTACAAAACTATGAATAAACCTACTAATTAAAAAATTATGTCACCATCAGAATGTTCCCATGGAAGCTGGAAGCCCAGAGAGAAAATATGGTCTTTAGATATTTATTAACAAGCTGATTAATCAGAGGATGATTATAGGACATGTTATTTCAATGCTAGAAGTTAATTATTCATGTTCCTAATTCAAAGAGTTGAGATTTCAAGAGATACATCCTCGATGTAGTGTTTTTACATCCTCAGCCTGAAGCAAATGGGACCATCTCAGGGCTGCCTTGTGGCAACTCCAATTGACTAATAATGACTCATGAGGCCTCTGTGAAGATCCTTCAGGGAAACATGTCCTAACTGAGTAGCATTGTCTGTTATTGGTAGAGGAGGAGGGAGCCACAACATGAATGCCAAGTGTGGGCCCTTCCAATCTCGATGAAACCAGGCAGTTAGCTTACCCAGGAACCTGTATTCTTTTCATCAGGAATCAGAGCTCTTGGGGATCTGTTTATTGGGGGAAATGTTCATCCTGGACTTTGCAGCAGGAGGAGTAAATAATGCCTTCTTAATACTCCACAGAGCTTGCTGAGTGAAACCTTGATCTGAGCCATGAAACAGCTTCATGCAGCCATTTGTGTGTCCCGGACAGGGAAGCAGGTCAGGAGACTGAGTGGCTCAGAGTTTGTTTCCCATTAGAGAAAACAGCTGGGGCAGGGTCCAGAGTGCACACCTCTGTCTCGGCAGCAAGATTTCACCTGTGGTTTCCAACTGCATGCGTCATGGCGCACAGAGCAAGGACTGTAAAGACAGGAGTTGGCTTGTGGCAGCGAAGCCTCTGTCCTGGCAGGACTCTTGGGGAAGGGATCATGCAAACAAAATTACTTGAAGCTGGGGTAAAACTTTTCAAAAGACATTTAAGAAAATCTATTTGTTGCTTTTTTGAAAAGCAATGGCCCTTCCTCATATCTGTCATTAAACCAAAGTTCAAATGTATAGGTTATTAGTAGCTGGCATTTGCAATGTTATTCGAAAAACCAGAGCTTTTAAGACTGAACTCAGAGAAGCCACTCTGAGAGAACACTTGTTGTTATTTTTCTAGGACTCAAAATCCATTCAACAATAGATACGCACTTGATGCATTACTTGTCAGGCTTTTCATGCTTGTGTTGTGCTTCTCCACCCATTTGGCAGTGGAAGTTGTCATAAGTTACCCTTAGCAATGGCACACGCTCAAAGTGGAGTTGATGCTTCTTTTGTGCCATGGGCAAACCAAAGGGGCAGATGAGGCAGAGCCATGTAGAGAGCCAGAGAGAGCTTGATGATGCCCTTGGCCTGTCCACTAGGTCCTCAGAGACCTGGCATGGCCACCCTATGGGCTCTGAATAATTTCTTTCCACCCCTGAACAACTGAGTCTGTGAGCAGTTGTAATGGCACACTTGAAAATTAATAGTCATACCTTGATACTCGTGAGCTTCGGGCTCATCAAATCCTGGACTTGGTGAATTTTGATGAGGAAAAATGTTTCAGCAGGACTCGTCATGCTTGCTAGAACTTGAATGAGTCATGCTGCTGCCCCACAAGAAAAAGTCCTTTATTGTTTGGTAATCATCAGCTTTGGCACTTGACCAAGTTTTGGAACAAATTAATGATGAGTACCAAGGAAGTCCTTTTCCTAATACTGTGTCATTTCTCTGTTCCTCCTGTCAGCTCCTTTGCCTACCCAGCACCTAGAAGTAATCATTTACCTTGAAGAAAAATATAGCAATGATGCAATATGGGCAGAAGAGCTCTGAGCATTGTTGGAGGTATAGAGGAGGTCAATGTCAGATTTCCTGGGGGGAAATCTTAGTTCCATCCCACTTGCTGTGTAGACTTGGGCAAGTGATATACAATCTTCAGTGCTTTCTTCTTTTGCAAATTTAGGGTGATAAAAAGGTCACAAGGCTATTGAGAGGATTGATTAAGATATTTTCATGAAGCATCTAGTATAATGCCTGGTTTATAGTGAGGACTGACAGACTATGAGTTTACATTATGTATGATTAACAAATGCCAGTTTCAAAAAATATATATTTTATTTATTATTTTTAAAGAGAGGGGAAGGGATAGAGGCAGAGAGGGAGAGAAACATCAACATATGGTTGCCTTTCACCTGCCTCCAGCTACGGACCTGGCTGGAGACCTGGCTTACAACCTGGTTATGTTGCCCTGGCTGGGAATCGAAACCAGCGACCTCTGGGTTCATAGGCTAAATGCCGGTTTTAAGTAAGTTACTGCACAAGTTTTCTGAGTGTCTCTACACAATGGGTACGAGTGAGAGAAGCGTTTGCTAGCATTGTATGTATAAATGCTAACCCTCAAGTGCTATTTCAGGGATAACTTAGCTTATGAAGCTGTGAGAAGAAAAGCATTCTTAATTCCTGTGCATAGTCATTCGTAGACAGTGTTCAACATGGAGTTCAGTGTGGACATGAGGAAGCACCTACATAGGATGCAAGTAGTTTCATACCTGGGCAAGGCCGCTGTTCCTCATCTCTGGTTGCCAGTCTTCATCCCCTTTGGGGTGTTTCCCCAAAACCCACCCCAAGGCCTCATTTTGCTTCCCCCCCTTCTTTGAGCAGTTCTTGGTAATTAAATTGGTTTACTAAAAAGAACTTTGAGCTCTTAGCTGATAGATGACCTTGACCAAGCCATTTGACTTCTATGGTTTTGTGTTTTCAATATCTACTGTGCAGGCAGGCTGTTGGGGTTCAATGAGGTAATGCAGGTCAAGTGCTTAATGTAGGGCCTGGCACATGGTATTCACTCAGTGCGTATTTGTTGTCATTGTGCAAGGCTCTTGCTGCTATAAAAGGATGTGGAGTCCAGGAAGAGATGGCTTTGGGGTCACTCCCATCCTTCTTCATTATTTACAAAGACATCCTCACCATAGATTTAGATGGGGAGGGGCGGTTGGCTCATTTTTCATCCTTTATCTTTGTCTCTTATGGATCTGGGCCTGTCTTTTTCCTAGGTGCTCAGAAAACTTTATAGATATTAATTAATATTTATACAGCACCTCTCATGTTTGAGGTAATATGCTGGACACTGGGAGATGTCAAGGAAGGTTTGTGTACCAAAAGGTAATCTAGATGATTGTAAGAGCTTCTCTGTTCTTTGGAAGTCAGGAGGAGATAAAAAATAGCACTAAGAAAATGACCACTTAGTTTTCCTTTTGCAAACCCTCAACTCCAGTAAGGTCTTATACAAGTGAAGAAAGGGACAAGGAAGGATGAAACAGTAGTATTTCTGCAAAGGAGGTAGCAGCCTGTATGTAAATGAGTGCAACCACACAGGAAAGCTATTAGAGTCAATGTAAATCGTAAGACCGAAGTGAATGCATAATAGCTACCTTGCAAACTTCAGCTCTCCTGCAGAAGCTCGCTTGTAGACAGAAATGCCCCACCTGGCCTGAACAATGGAGCCACATGATGGCATTCAGGTGTGGGTCTCAGTCTATGTGCTCATTAGTGTTTGATGATGTGCCCCAGTAGGCAGCTGGAGCCTCATTACTGTTCATGAGAGTAAGCTAATAAGAGTTCTGAATTTTCAAATGGTGACAAATAGAATGAAGAGGTAATGAGATGGGTAGGGATGGAGATCCCCTGATGGGTGCCTATCATGGTGAGAAGATGAGGAGATGGAAGAAATTGCCATTGTTATTATTCTAAGAGATACTGAGAAGTACTGACTTATCAGTGGTGCAGGAATATGGGAAGGCATTTATCAGGCAATGAAAAGCAAACTACCCTGAGAGAGCCCTGGGTAATATTGTGCTCTGAAATCCATGCTGGGGGATGAAGGGTCAAGTCTTGAATTGACTTTAATTTTACTTTTTATTTAACATTTTATGGTAGCAAAATATGCAGGAGCATTCGTAGGGTTGGGGAGCCCGGGTTCAAGAACTTCTCTTGCTTATCTGCTGTTGCTATTAGGTCTGAACATATTGGTTTTAGGGAGACTATGGTTTACTGTTTGTGATTTCATTTAACCAACATCTTCTGAGGACCTAGAAGTAGCCAGTGGATGGGTGTTGTCAAGTGTTTAACGTTCTAAACCTATACCCTGTAGCAAGTAATATATTTTATCATCATATAATTATCCTCTTAATAGCATAGTTAGAAATTGCTGGATATAGTAGAACACTTAAAGTAGAAGTATGTCTATCTATACATTATGAGTGACATGTGGCTATAATTGACACTGTAATTAGCCTTACTGTCCCATTTTAGCAAAAATCTGTGAGTGACATTGATTTGCCACAAAAAGTCTAGAAATTTTCACATTAGCCAAAAAATGACGGTAATAGGAGAGTAAGGATTGCCTTGTATTCATTTGTACTGGGAACTTTAATTTTTTCAATGTTTATGTTTAAAGTAAGCCCTGGCTGGTAGCACAGTGAATAAGGTACCGGCCTATGAACCCAAAGGTCACTGGTTCGATTCCCCGCCAGGGCACATAACCAGGTTGCAAACCAGGTCTCCAGTCAGGTCTGTAGCTGGAGGCAGGTGAAAAACAACCATACATTGATGTCTCCCTGCTTCTCTCCCTTCCTGTTGTTCTAAAAATAATAAATAAAACTTAAAAAAATAAGACACAATTGGGTAATTTTGCTTTGGCATTTTATGTCATTTTATTTTTTAACATGTCAGAACCCATAAAGAAGAAATGGAAGTAAAAGATCTCTCTGGTGTCTCTTAACCTCTAAGAGACCGGTTCATTGAGAAAGGGCTGCCGTAGGTGGTTTCTACTTCTGGAAAGCCCCAGTTGATTTAAAGTTGCCACACAAGATCTCAGCTCCAGCTCTCAGCTGATGTTCCTAAACATCTCTGTAGCTCTGGAGATGAATGCTTACGTGTCTTTTATTACTAGGTAAAGAGTATGGTGTAAGCGGGAATATAGTAGAAAATTTGTTTACTCCCAAGGGATACATGACATTAAGGTGATTTTTGAACCTGTAATTCACTTCCTTAAGCATTACTTAATACAGAGTGGGGCAACAGTAGGTTTCCTGTTATGACTATGTGGAACAGAGATCTTGTTCTTATATTATTAATTTTTATGTTATTGTCCATACAAACAACTGTAACCCTACTTTTGCTCCATCCTGTATAGTGTGCAAATTCCCTTTTGCTCTTGCAGCCTATTAGGAAACATGGTTTGGAATGCTTTTACTGTTAAGGTGAATCTCAGCCTCCTTCCTACTGAGAAGTCATGCAACACTTTCTTTGTCTTTCATATTCAGGCTCTGCCTTTCCTACCTGAGCTGGTTATCTACAGATACAGACTGCTGATTTTCTGCATGGCTCCAGGCCTGATGCTGGTGCTTTAGAGCTTCACTACCTGTGGTTGGTTTGGCAGGAAACTTTAAAAAAATGACATAAGTGACTTAAAATTGCATACATTTTTGCACATGCAATGCTGTGTTTAATATTTAAGGTCAAGTTGAAGTGTAAAACATGTAGAACTCATCCATTCACTCCTTGTATTGTTTCTTTACTAGATGAAAAGAACTTTAAGAGCAAATAATTTTTTAAAGGTAGATTCTTCCGAAGAACAGGTCTCCAGTGAATCAGTGGGAAAGGGAGTTTGGTAATTCACATTCCTTGGGAAGATGTGAAAGTAATCCTCTCATGTGATTTCTCCAGTGTTTGATCATGGGTAGAAAGTGAAAATGTATGGAAAAGACAGTGGAATTGATTTAAACCTATTTTCTCCAAGGAAAATTATTAATTTCCAGATTTTCTTTATGGACCTGTATACATACAAATGATTTAAAAATATTTTTATATCTGTAGTCACTGTTCTTTGAAAATAAATGACTTATGTTTACACAGTAAAAGGCTTATATGCACATATTATATAAATATAGGTTTATTATAATTATATACATATCAGTTTTCATGTATTTTGAAGTCATGTCTTCCTTATTTGTATTTTGTTCTTTACTGGATGAATCAGCTACAAAGCAGGTGGCATTAATGGGAATGTATGGTGGCAAAAATGTAACAGGTCCAGAGAGCTCTGTGACAATATGTGGAGCAGATGTAAATGCACATCAAGAACTTGGCAATGAACAATCACAAGTTAGGGTTTCTTGGCCCTCACTGCATATTAGAATAATCATGGGAATTCTTAAAAACAAACTAAAAAAACCCTGTTGCCCAAGTCTCAGCTGGACCAGTTAAACTAAAATATCTGGGAGTGAGGTGTTAGTGAGGATGTTGTGAAATGGGAACCTTTATTCATTGATGGTGGGAATGTGAAATGGTGGAGTTGCTAAGGAAAACACTTGGCAGTTCCTCAAAATGTTAAATGTAGAGTTTCCTATGACCCACAGTTACTCTCAGGTGTTTACAGAAGAGAATTGAAAACATATGTCTACACGGAAACTTGTACTTGAACTCTTATAGCAACATTATTAATAACAACCAAAAAGTGGAAAAAATGACCATTAATTATTGAATGGATAAAAAAATGTGCTATATACATGCAATGGGATATTATTCAGTCTTTAAAAGAAATGAAGTACTGATACATACTGCAATATGGATAAACCTTAAAAACATTATGCTAAGTAAAAGAAACCAGACATAAAACACCATATATTGTATGATTTTGTTTCTATGAAATGTCCAGAATAGACAAATCCATAGAGACAGAATATAGATGAATGGTTGCTAAGAGCTGTGGGAGGGGAAATGTGGAGTCACTGCTAATGGATATTGGGTTTCTTTTGAGTGATGAAATGTTCGAGAATTAGATAGTGGTCATAATTGCACAACTTTGTGAATATACTGAAAACCACTGAAATGTATACTTTGAAAGGATGAATTTTCTGGTATGCGAATTGTATCTCATTTTTAAAAATATCTTAGAAAAAAATTATGAGAATATGGGGCATAGGAACTTTTTAAAAACTCCTGAAGTGACTTTAATGCACAACAGTAAAGATCTTTTTAAAAATAATGAAATTTGAAAACTGAACACTCTGTAGCTTAAATGCTTGTCACCATAAGCATCTCATCACTCATTGATTGATAACCTGCTAAACAAGGACATGTATGATCTGGTCCCTACCTATTTTTCAAATCTATTTTCTACCTCTTTGTCTTGCTTCTTGTTTTCAGACTCCCCTGTCCCCTTGTACCTTCTATTCATCTAAGACCTTGAATTTGTTCTTGCGTGACACTCGATATTTTCTCCACCTGGAATATTCTGTCCCAGGACATTCCTATGTAATAAACTCCTCATCATCCACAATCAAGATGAAAAGTTAGGTTCTCTTTCCATTGACACTAAACTAGTCACTTCCACTTCCTCCAAGCCACTATTTTTATACCCTGATTATTTCCTTCAAGTCACAATCAGAAACATTTTTGCTTGTTGACTGCTTTGTGGCCTCCACCAGTTGCCACTCCTCTTTAGTCTACACCTGGAATGTTCCAGGAGAATTTGCCACTAGAACAGTATTTAAATATGGCAAGTATATAATAAATATTTGTTGAATAAATAGATGAGTGATTAGAATTTAATGAGCAACCAATTCATGAAAGGAATATTTCAGTGTAGGAAATTTTGAAATCTTTGTAGAAGAAGGGGAAGGAATAGTGAAAGTGAAATTAGAGATGCTAGACAAGCAAAAGTTTCAAAACATGCAAGCGACAGAGGAGAAGAGGTGGCTGATGGAGTGAAATCTTGAAAAAGCAGTTGACATTTTGAAATATCAGTGTTTCCTGTTTATAAATAGCTGAGCTTCAGTATTTTTTGTCTTGTTAACAATGGAAATGTTTCTTTAGTGACACCATAGGTTGATGACTTAATATATTTTCTAAAAATTGGGTTTCTCTTTGTATAAAAAGGTTACAGGTACACTTTTGTTTGCTTGAATTCTCAGACACTTTAGACTGTCTTCTCTTTCTCTTTGTTCTGCTTGTCATCTTTTTGTGGGATGTTCTTACAGAGTCTCCTGTGAATTTTGACATATAGTATATCTGTTTAGAATGTTTTATAAATCATCTAAACCTAACTGTAAGTCTCCAGTTATCCATTTATATACATTGATTGTTTTCCAAGTCATCTATAAAAATGAATTTGAGAGCCTGGCCAGCTAAATGTATGTTGCTTCCACAGATGACTTGTCTTTTTTTCCTGTTAAGGTTAGTCTTGGGATCCAGCCTTAGCTAGCAGCTTTTCAAGCTCATAGACATTTTAGATGAACATTTGAGCCCCCAGTTTTAAATGAAGCAAATTGAAATAGAAACATATTCACCAATTGGTCATATTGTCTGGAATTAATATTTTCAGTGGTTTTTCTTCTGCTGACTGCAAAGAGGGTCATGTCTTTTAAGGTTGGTCTAGATTCCTTTCATTTGCTGAGTCATGTTAAGATATAAAAATATCAGGTTATTTTAAAAGTAAACCTCAGCCATCATGGAATAACATTTATTTTTCAAGGTAAAAAAATATGTTTTTATTCTTTTAACTAAAAGAATGATCCTATTCATCTTGTCTGGTTTCCTGGTTATTCAGCAGAAGCCCACTCTCATGGAAGATTGTTTTGGTTAGGAGAATTAGAGGAAGTCATTTCCCCTTAAATTATATTCCTAATACAAACAAAATTTTATTAAAGATATGAATAATCAAAGAAAACCCAGTGCTAATAAAGTTATGGAGAAATGGACTTTTCCCTATATTACTTTTAAATGTAATTTTTAGAAACATTGCCTGAAAGAGATTTAGCAGTACATATCAATAGCCTTGAAGGTTCAATATCCTTTGAACACTGAATCTTAAATTGAGGAACTGATGCAAGAGAAGGACTCAAAGAGATGCATAAATGTTTGTGTATGCAGGCCTTCCTCAAAGGGTTGTCAAGAGGGTAAGATTTTATATAGAAACAGCTTAGGAAGTACTGAGTATAGCTGTAATTTCTACTTAATAAGATGCTTTGTTTTTTTGTTTATTATTTCTTACCTGAAGATATGTTTAGAGGAGGGAGGGAGGGAGGGAGGAAGGGAGGGGGAGAGAGAGAGAGAAAGAGAGAGAGAGAGAGAGAGAGAGAGAGAGAGAGAGAGAGCACTCTGCACTCTGGCTAGGGATGAATCCCACAACCTAGGTATGTGCCCTGATCAGGAATTGCATCTGAAACCTCTTGGTGTATGGGATGAAACTCCAACTAACTAAGCCAGGGTAATAAAATGCTTCCTTTTAATCGACACTGCTCTACCTCTAATAGGGAGAGATTAGGAAGGAGATTGGCAGTCAAAGTGGTAGTGCAGCACCAAGCATGTGAATTTACTTGTATTTTGCTTAATAATTCCATACTACTTATATAAAAGCACTATTTGAAGCTACTTAGCAATATTAACTTACGTGTTAACTGGCAGTAACAGTTATTTGTAGAATAAAATTTGGCATCACTTTTTGGCAGGGTAAAATGTTAATGACAATACAATGAGGGGCCTTATCAAAGATTTGTTAAGTATTTTAAGTGTGTCCTTGAGAAGGACACTGTTGTCATTCCCATTTCAGAGACTGACTCCATTACCATGCTCTTAACCTCATTATCCCAAAGGTTCTGCTGGAATCAGGCTGGGGAAGCTTAAAAAAAAATTTTTTTTTTTTTTTTTTTGACAATCCTAAAGTGATTTTAATTGGAATGAGTGTTCAAACTTTTTTTTTAACTTCCCAAATTTAAATGAGCATATTGACACACAGGTTATCTTATTAAAATAGAGATTGACGCTGTAGATTTGGGGGAGTCTATAAATCTGCATTTCTGACAACTCTCAGGTGACACAGATGTTGATAATCAACAGATTGCATTTTGAATAGCCAGGCTACTATATTGCTTGTGAAAATATGCAGACTTTTTGTCTTGAAGAAGTCATTTGCTGTAGAAGGTGGAGAGGTTACCTGATAAGTCTGTTGGTTAGGATTTCACATCCTCTTGAGCATGGTCTGTTAGGTGAATTTGCTATAGTCCTGAGTTTCTCAAACTTGAGTCAGTGGGTTTTGAAGGGTCTTCACATTCTCAGAAAAGGGTTGATGTTTTGTGTTCTCTGTTTGATGAAATAATTTGAAAATAATAAGCACAGATATATATTCTGAATCACCAGTTGACTATCATCTGAAAAGTACCATCAGGTGCTTTTGGTACCAAGAGAACCCCTAAAGTGACAAAGTTATCTTTAATTTGGTGTGCCTCAAAATAGAGTCCCTAAAATCTTAAATTCTCAAGTTTGAGAATTCCATTGATAATGTCTACTATAAATAGTATTTTCTAAAGGAGACCCTCTAAATTTATGTGAATTTGAGTAAGCCACTTGACTTGCTAGATACTTGACATTTGTAAAATGAGAGGACTGGATCTAAGCAATCTCTTAGGTCCTTTTCTGCTAAAAAATCCTAGAGGTTATTTTGGTGGGACAGGGGGCAAGTATAGAAGTACTGGGTGTGCACAATAAAGAAGCAATGCTTTTGCATCTCCTTATTTCACATGCTTCTTATTAATTTTGAAAAACTATGTTTCTAAAGTTATGATTTAACATCATTGTTACAGATACAAAATATTAAATTCTGAGAGCAACCATCATGTTGCAGGAATACAATGCTAGAGCCACCACAATTTCTGGACTGTGTGCAGGGTGAACTGTTAAGGAAATTGCTGACTTTAATAACATCCCTTCACACACAGCTGACAACATGAAGAAGGTGCATTGATGTTGATCTCGATGTCACAACACCCACAGGGAAAATGCATAAGGTACACAAGGATTGCACAAGTCCAGATATTGTACAGAGAATCCAGGAGATCATCAATGAAGATCCAGGAAAGTCAATGCACTCCACAGCAAGAGAACTGCAGATATTGGATGTA